>CM040621.1:15623880-15786365 GCA_022817965.1 Solanum lycopersicoides
GAATGGAAGGTGGTCTACCGGCCAAGTATAGAACCTATCGTAAACATAGCTATCTAGGTCGGATCCACTAGCTAGTATCGTATGGTGGCAACATAGTTCAAGAACTAGAGATAGGTATTCCCTCTATATACCATTCGGTTAATGGGCCTCACCTCATGATAATTCATAAGTGAATATTTCTCAAGGAAAGTCAACACTTCATGTAGATCTATAGTGTAATTCCTCTAGGGAAGTCAACACTCTATAAAGAACAAATGGTGAATATTCCTCTAAGGGAAGTCAACACCGTCTCAATGTCAAGTTCGCCTCGGTGCCTAAGCTAAAGTCCATTTTTAGAGAAGCCTTTAATCTTTATTATCTTCTCAATTTAATTAGATAGAAGGGTCATCCTTGTATATCATCATTATAGCTCAAATAAGATTTGTATGAGAATTAGTCTTTCATAACAATCCATATAGGTGAAGTCAACCCTCGTACATACTCATCATAATAGGGCACATCGTACAACTTCCCTATATTACAAAAATCTTAGCAAGCCTCACAACCACCTAAGCATATAAGTTCATGTATCATATCGACTTATCACATCAATCAATCCATACTTCAACATAACATTATCACATGATGACAATAACCATAAAGTGAAGTAAAGGCTAGGATCATCAGACTTAATATCATGATCTCAAGGGTATCTTCTGAATTAGATTCAATATTCAAGAACATAGGTGTGAAGAACTTCAATTCATCATAATAGATCCTAATCAATGCAATAACAATCATTAAGACCATTTAATAATTAGGAGATCAATTTCTATTAAACTCAACCTAATCCATATCAATTCAACATTTAGGGTTAAGGGTTAGGGGTCATCACCCACAACCTAGATCAACTAACATCAATTAACCAAAATAAGTTACAATTCATGATAATCTATTCATTTAAACAAAGAATACATACATTAACTCAATTCACATATCAAATTCGGATTGGATGAACCCATAAGAAACTCAACTTTTTGGAAAAAGCTTTGAAGGAACCTTTGAGGAAGAAGTCTCAAAGGTGACTTAGAATCATACTAAGGTTTGTGACGTTTTGATGGTGGAATTTCGTGCTAATACAGCCCCAATGATCTCCCCAGTTGATCTCATGAGTCTCCAATAGAGAGGAAGTAGAGAGAAGGAAGAATTTTTTTTTTTTGAGAGAATGCTTAGGCTAATGGGGTTGGGTATTTATAGTTTTGGTCTTATAGTCCTTATTAGTCTCTCTTATAACCCCTAATTACCCTAAGTCCAAATTATTAATTAACTAACTAAACTAACTTTTCCGAACTGCCACAGACCTTTACGACGGATCCCCGACGACGTCGTCGTGGCGTACGGAACTGAATCCCTCCGTCCTGCAATCCGTCACGTTGGTTCAGAGACTTGTGCAGGGGAGGCTTTCTTCGCCAGACCACAAGGATGGCACGACGGTCCGTTGTGGCGTGACGGACTTGACATCCTCGTTGCACATCCGTCACGTTGGTCAGAGACTTGTGCAGGCGAGTTTGGATCCACGGCACAAGGCTGGCACGAAGAGACCTTGACGTCGTCGCGCCCTGTGACGCCGTCATGGGTCCGTCATGCACTGCTATTTCTAGGGTCTCCTCGAGGTCCTGTTTGGTCCTCGGGGAGTGGTACCCTGACTTTCCAGAATGAACCATCCACACTATTATTTCACTATGGTAACATACATTTAACATATTCGACTCTTTAACTAGTTAACTCAAAAGGAACACTCTAGCCTTCTTAATGAACATTTGCGGACGTGTTAGAGTTTCGTTCCAGAACTTCTAAACTCAATATTCCTAATTGGCTAGGAACCTGGTTTAGATCCTAAGGAGACCATTTAAGTCTTACACATGACCTCGGTATTTCACATGTTACTATCCCCCTTAGGAACATTTGTCCCGAATGAACCAAACTCTTAAAATGTGGAGTAAGACTCAAGACTAGCAGCTACATTCACAATATTTAGTTAGCATGAACTATAATTATTTCCATAAAAATACTTCAAAAATCAATTTACAATATCTAAATCACGCAAACTTGTCTCAATATGCAAGCAAACAACTTCCATTTATCTAGGTCTCAAAGTGACTTCCATTTTAGAGTCTCTTCGGTGTAAGGTTTCATAACACGGATTTCCACATTCGATTATGTGGTCTATGTCGGTTAAGGCAAATGTTCCCTAAACTAAAATGAATGAATAAGATATAGGCTAATCAAAGTAACTTGAGGGGTTGGCTATAGCTTAGGTAGGGGTATGGGACTCTACCTACGCCTTGCACTAGTTTGCCTTGATAGGAACTTTGAGCCTTGCACTAGTTTGCCTTGATAGGAACTTTGGAGGTCAATACAATGCATGTAAAGTGATGGTATGATGTAAATGGTTTGTATGTTGAATAACATGCTTATGAATATAATGTTGTTGTCTTTGCTTGAAAAAGGACGTATTATGATATGAAGAGTATGTTGGTAAGCAAATTGCTAATTGTAGTCTTGGTAGGTTACTTGATTGAGTAGGAGACATGGTAATTTTACTTGATCATTGCACTTGTGACTTATTGAAAGTTATCATTAGTATACTTTGTTTTGCTATGGTTTAATTGTATATGTAGTCTATTATGTTTTCATAAATGTCCCTTTTTAAATATATTTGATTGGTAATTGTATATGAGATTCCATACTTAGTACATGTGGAGTACTAATCCCTTTTCTTTCCCTTTTCCCAAATATTTTAGGTTCGGGTCGTTCAGCTTGATCCAAATTGCTAGGAAGGAAGACTTGGGTATTTTGCCATCCAAGTGGTAGGTCCTCACTCTCTCGAGGACGTGGCCGATGTCTCTCTTTTATGATGTGTAGTTACTATGATTCTATGTTGACTCTATTGTTCTCTTGAGACGATGTAGTAGACAGCCTATATGCGGCTTCTTTCATTTGATGTAGGGCTATGCCCAAGATTTATTGTAATCGATAGATGGTTCATGAGATGAGACGGTTTTATGACTATGATTTTCTAAATATATAAGTGTATGAAATAAAAGTAGAAGACTAAGTAATCTTCGTATATGAACAAGTCTATGTATACTTGATATATATAATGATGTGTATGTAGAGGTCTATGTAAACCTCCGAGTAGTTCTAGATAAAAAGTTTTTAATTCTTACTGATTTTTAGTCGATGAATGCTATAACGAGCTAAGAGCTTGTCTTAGTCCTCCGAGAGGACGACGACGCCGGTTACGTCTAGGGGGTAAACCCGGATGTGACACTTGGTAAAGGGACCAAGAGAGAACAAAACTCATACCTTTTCGGCCTTGACAACCAGCCACAACCACACGCCCTAGCCCATACACAAACCTTTCTTCCGAGCTTTGATTCTTGTTTACAAGTGAAATTCTTTACTTAAAACACTTAGGCATACAAATTCTCCCTTTTGTTTTTTGATGGATGCAGCCAAGAACACTTTTAGAATAGTGAGTTTTACGTTTATATTCTATTTTTGAAGTGTGGGATTAGGCTGAAAATGTTTTTAGGAGTAAATTAAAGAATTAAGAGTGGGCAAGAAGCACACTACTAGTGGGAGTGGTGCGCCCCCTTTTTGTGGGAATTGTTGTTGACTTATTCAACACAATTTTAATTATAAAAATAAGATTATAATTATATATGAAGTTATTATAATGCCCCTCCTTATTTTCTTTAATTTTTTCTCCTTTAATTCGTGCCTCATTATGCTTCCAACTCGGCTCGAACCCGAGTTTTGGAGGTAAGGTCAATCTCGAGTTTGACCACCGAGATTTGACTTATTTTGACTAATTAATATCTTTATTTAATTAATTAAATATCAGCCTAGGGTAATTACTATACTACCCCTATCCCCAAAATTACCTTTATCCCCTAGAACCCTTAAAACCTAGGACTAACCCTCTAAGTCCAGTTAAGACTTATCCGGGTGAACCCTAGTATTCGGGTACACTACATGGCTGGAACCAACTCTGCCTAGCTCAACTAACTCACCAAGTTGGTTGGCTTGGCTGTTCCATAGGTTTAGAGGTCTGGTTCCACGCGCATCAATCCGTGTGAACCCGATCTAACCTAGGCATTCTTGGTACGTTTAGGCCTCACTTAGCATAGTCGTTTTTGGGTTGTCACAATAAATATAAAATCAAGATCACTAGACCCACATTATAGGCCAATTTGAGAAATTAGGTGGACCATGGGTTCTTCATAAAATTGGATAGAAACTCATCATAAAATCAGTAATTAAGCATACATTCATCATTAGAATTATTTTAAAATAACTTTAACAGTGAACCCATGGCTAGATTAAAATATAGGATTTTTGACTTAGAATCATGTTTAGAAAAAGATTTGAAAGGACTCCATAAATGAATGGTTATCTATGGATGAAGGTGTAAGACCCCCAGAATGAGTTAGGGTGTCTAGAGCCTAACATGTTAGTCATAATGCTCTAAGGTCCTAAATGATATATAATATGGATTAGAGGCAGTGTATGAAGTTTGAGGTGATTTGAAAGTCAATCGTCAAGGATCGAACAAAACGTTCGACGACTAGTCACCTATGTGCCTCACGTGTCTATGTATGCTTATAATGGTATGTAATGAGTTTATGAACTCTTAAAATGGTTTATAATGATGTCAAATGGTAGTATATGAAGTTTCGTGAAGTTTGGAGGTCAAACGTCCAAGAACGTCCAAGACCTTCGAAAGATAGCCTAGAGACATGCATGTGTGTGTGTCTTGACGGGGCCTTGCTTGTTTGGATGAGTTGCAGGTGTTTGTTTTGGGTGAAACTTTGGTGGAAAGTCTACAACTTGTTAAGGGTCGTATTTACGTTGGAAATGTCCAGGTACAACCTCTAAAGGGTCCCCCAAAAGGACCCACAAGAAGGAACCAAAGCTGGCGAGACAATGCGTTGGCAGTGTCAATCGACGGACAAAACAACATCCACTTGGCCAACCAATGGCTTGTTGGTGAGGTCTCGTCAATTGGTACTTATCTTGGGAAGGTCTCAAGACAAAAATTGGCCCATGTTTTCTCATGAGATGAGGCCCCAATTGTTCAATGACATGTAGAGGGAACTACCTATCTCTTTGTTCCATAAACTATGCTTGCCACATAGGATCTAGCAAAGTGAATTCAATTAGGATGCTAGGATATGTGTTAATGTTCTACCTTGGCTAGGTAGGAACACCTTACATTGGTGTGAGGCTCTACAACATCAAATACCATGTTTATCACCCATGGTCGTAGTGTCGGTTAAGGCTATAGTTTCCCTAAAGTAAAATGGACAATGGAAGTAAATGACTAGGATCCTAACTAGGATGACTTAAGGAAGGTTACTTAGTATAGGTGGAAGTAATGAACCTATCTAGACATTGCACTAGTAGCTCCTTAGGAAGTCTTAGGAAGGTAACCTACTGTATATGATTATGTTTATGTCCATATGCATGACTTAGTAGTTTTTTCCTACTTGTTATTAAGATTTGCATGGTATGAATCTATATGATGTGATCTTATCCTTATGTGCACTATGTTGGTCTAAATTACTATATTATGAAGGTCTTGTATTGACATGAATGAAGTTGGCTTTACTTGTGATGTTGATGTATGAAGTGGTAAGGTTTGTGGTGTCATGAAGGGTCTACTAAGTATATGTGAGGTTATGGGGCTTCACATGTACATTGCACTAGTAGATTAAGATTGGGATTATGAGTAAGGTCCTATAAGGTACCATGTGAAGTAAAATAAGTATATGTGCATAATGACTAAGAGTTCACTGTAATGTCCTTTATAGTTTGGCTTAGATATGTCTATGTTGTACTATACTTCTATGATTGTATGTGTTGCCTTGTATAGATTTTATGTATGTTTTTCCTTGTGGCCTTAAGGTGGTGCATTGCACCAAGTATCACTAGAGGTTACTTGGAAGGTTGATGAGTTAAAGGAAAAAGGGTTCACTGTTAAGGTAAAGGTAGCTCACTGTAATATGACTCAAAAATGTAATAAATCCTATATGTGATCTTATGTAATGTATGGAGTTTGAATATGTTTATATGATGTATGTGAATGATAAAAATTCTATTGGCTAAAGGTTTTATGAAGATTTACTAAAAAAGCATGAAGTATGATTTTCAATAAAATGTCCCTTTTAAATGCATGTTTTTGCATGGTTACCATACTTAGTACATTCTTGTGATAATCCCATTCTTCTCTACTTTTTACACAAAGTGTATGTTATGGATGCATAAAGGATGTATTGAATGGTGAAGACCTTTCTAGATGATTCACAAGCTCAATGAAAGAAATCCTTAAAGTTCAAGGATCTCCTACTTATGTCTTTACTGTAAAGTCTTTCAATAGTGCATAGTTATGTAGTGTGTCTTATGGGCCGTGTCCCTACTGTACTCTAATGTTTTTGAGTCTAAGATGGAAAAGAGACTTAAGGTCTAAATATGTATTACGACTTATGTTTTATATTTATATGAAGTAAGTTTCTAGCATATGATGTGCTATGAAAAGTTTTAAATTTTCCGCTAAATTTACTATGTCATGCGATGAATGATAACTATGGGCTTGTATAAGACCTCCGAGAGGTCAAGTACGCAATGTTACTTATAGGGGGTGCTCCCCTGATGTGACAAATGTGGTATCAGAGCATGAGGTTTATAAAGTGGTTTTAGGTTATAAAAGTCTCATATTGACATGTCTAGTAGAGTCTCGTAGCATTGGTTGTGAGTCGTGACACATCAAATGGTACGGGATGCTATAGGACGATAGAATTTCCCTTCTTTATCATTCTCATATCATGCCATAGAACTTAACTCTATAATATCTCTCTCTTATGTTTTCCTGTCCGATGGCCTTTTATATGTGATTGCTTGGATGAGATTGTCCCTATGCTTGAGGGAGAAAAGGTAAGTTCATGCTTAACTTGGTTTTATGGTTGAATGAGTATGTTTGAAGGTGAATTTTTGACATGTTTTAATGATGTGATGCCAATTATGTCTATGTATGAGACTTATGTGAAATAGCATGTTATGTTGAAGAAGGTATGTCATGATATAGTTAAAGCATGTTAGAAGTTGTTATGGTTAACATGAGTTTCTTTTGGTGTGTTACTATATGGTTTTACGTGTTGGTGACTTACTATTATCATTTGAACATGAAATGCTTAGTGATTACCTATGAAAGCGTGCTACCTTAAGAATATGTGTTTTAAGGTGTTTATTATGTCCCTTTGAATATATGCATGATGTTTCAAATGTTGCCTTAGTTGGGATGTGTGAACATTCATGAATACCTATTATGGATTGGAGTTCTTGTATATACTTGATCCTAGGTGTAAAGATAGTATGCATGGCTTGGTAGGGTGATGATGTGAGTTTTAGTGACCTAGAAGTCACCTTACGGCAATGTTATAGGGAAGAGGAGAAATTTTATGGCTAAGTCTCCTTGTTATTTTCCCTATTGTTGTATGACCTAGGATGTCTATAGTATTGTATGAAAACCGTATGTGGTTGAATGGTATGACCTAACATGATAATTGGGAATAAATTGCCTAGGTGATGAAGTTTAGAACACCTTTTGGAGCCCTTATGGTATGTAACTGTAATTCCTTCTACTACAATAATCATTTGTATGTGTTGAAAAATGGATGTTGTTAAGTTAAGATCCTCTTAAGGTTGGGTTAAGTTGCTCTTAATTGGGTTTACCCTAAGTGGGGGATGGTGATGGAATAGTAAGCTTATAGGTATTGTCTACCTTGACCTTCTATTTTTGCTTGATCTTGAATTTAATAAAGTCTTGATGAGCTTGTTCATGAATAGAGTCTTGCATAAAGTATGAATGCATGAACTTTATATGTTTGGTATGTATTGATTGACATCATCTTAAAGATCTTATGAATATTCGAAAGTGCATGAACGGAAATTTTGATTAAATACATGTTTGTCATGAGTATTGTACATCCTAACATGCTAATGGTACACTTGACTTCATGAGATAAGTAGGAAACTTGATTTTTATCCACTTGTGATATGTAAGGTTTAGACTTATAATGAAAAATTTTAGTCTCTTTAAACTGAAATATGTGGAGTCTCTTGAAATTTTGTGACTTGTATGGTTTGGAAAGCATGATTTTAGGCTCACTCCTGAAAATTGAAAGCATGTGCAGCTTAGTATTCATGTATGTTCCTATAATTTGTATTGTTGTTACGAATCGATGTTTACTATAAAGGTGAGTATTAGGTTATAAATTGACGTTGTGTGAAATGGCTTCCTATTTGTTGTGATGCACTTGGTGTGACTTATTATTTAGACTTCACTAGGAAGAAAACATGAACAAGTCTTGATTTAAAGTTTGAGAATTTCTCATATTACCGTAAAGATGGCCTTTGTGCATTTGCTTGGGTGTGAGATCATGATACATGTAAGTGTGTTGAGGAGATGGACATTCCTCCATGGACACAACTAATCATGGTATGGTTGAGTATGACCCTCGTAGAACTAGGTCTAACTTATAAAAATAAATTGTCAACCTATCTTACTCAAGTCTATGTGCATTGAAGTATGAGTGCTTAAATAGCCTTTGAGTATGTGTTGTAATCTGCCTATGTGTGGCCTTGAGAGATGATCACTTAATGAAGTGAAGTGTAATTACCATGTTATCATTAGGAGAGGGATGTTCCTCCTATGAACATGATAAGAGCCTTTTTGATTGATGCATTAAGAAGTTAGTGAATTGAAGTTTTGCTTGCTTGTGTGCATTGAGTGCTAAATGATGTGAAGTTGTGTTTCCTTGTAAGTTTGGAGCATTAAATTCTATGTGATGATGTTATAAATGAGATGAACTGCTCTATGATGGATTGAAGTCCTTGTTGTGATTAATGTGTTCCAAGTGTCATTCGAGGACGAATGTTCTAACTGGAGGATATTGTAAGACCCCCAAAATGAGTTATGGTGTCTAGAGCCTAACGTGTTCGTATTAATGTTATAAGGTCCTAAAATGACTTATAATATTATTTAGATGCAGTGTATGAAGTTTGAGGTGATTTGGAAATCAAACGTCATGGGTCAACAAAAACGTTCGACGACTAGTCACCTATGTGCCTCATGTGTCTATGTATGCTTATAATGGTATGTCATGAGTTTATGAACTCTTAAAATGGTTTATAATGGTGTAAAATGGTAGTATATGAAGTTTCGTGAACTTTGGAGGTCAAACGTCCAAGAACGTCCAAGAAGTTCGAAAGATAACCTAGAGACATGCATGTGTGTGTGTCTCGATGGGGCCTTGCTTGTTACGACAAGTTGAAGGTGTTTGTTTTGGGTGAAACTTTTTTGGAATGTCTACAACTTGTTAAGGGTTTTATTTACATTGGAAACGTCTAGGTACAACCTGTAAAGGTTCGCGCAAAAGGACCCACAAGAATGACGCAAAGCTAGCCGAGACACTTCCTTGGCAGTCAATCGACGGACCAAACAACGGCCCTTTGGTGAGATCTCGTCGATTGGTACTTATATTGGGAAGGTATCAAGCCAAAAATTGGCTAAGTACCAAACGACAGAACCTCAGACACGGACCGCCGACTGACCTACGGCCAGTAGGTTGGTCCGTCGATGGTGGCCTGTGAACTGAAGCCTGCACACTGTTTCATTAAAGGGGTGAATGGGAAATTCACCCCACGTCCTAAACCGACTCTAATTGGGTTATTTAACTAATTTTTGGTGTATATAAGTCATCCTACACGTGAACCTCCTATTCCCAATCCAATACACAAGTAAGAAATCTTCTCTCTGAAAATCTTCTCCCTAGAAACCACTATTGTTGGTGAACCTCAAGAGCTTCTTGGATCTTGGATTTTCGTGGGTGAATCCTCAGGTTTTAGAGGTCTTCATGAAGATTAAGGTATGGTGATCTTGATCTCTAGTTATCTTTTCATCTAGAGAGTCAATCTCAAAGATTTCAAAGAGAAAAATATGATCAAACACTTTCTGCTTCAATCTGCCATGGGTTCCTTCTAAAATGTTTTTGAACGATTAACTCATGATTAATTGAAGTTAATACAGTGGTTTTACCATCAATTTGACTCTAATTGCATGATGAACCCATGCTCCTTCACCAAAACGATTTAGCCTTGCATGGGCAATGTGATGACGGTTTTTTATCGATTGAATTCTGATGTTTTTACATTGAAGTGATTATATATACTGTTATTTACATGAATTTATGTTGAATTAATGTTGAAGGATCCACGAGGATCACCGTATGAAGATATAAATATGTTTAGCCTAGTTTCCATGGTTCACTGTAACATTGGCTTCTTAATGATTTAATTTGGATTTTGATCATGCTAAGTTTGTTATATCTACTGTTCTAGGTTAATATCATTTTTGAATTATGAATATGAATATTGTATGATTGAAATAAAGATGGCTTATGTGAATTGATCTAGTCTCTTCTAGTCTATCGATTGATAATACCATGTATATAATGTGATCTCGAATTTTTGATAGATGAAGCATGATTCCTTTGACGTAGTGATCTAGTTAGATGTTGCCTAGCATTTACATTATTGTTAATATATGATTGGTGATCAAGGCCCTAGATAATCAATAGTGTTGGTTAATTCCTCTCCATTCTAGCGAATTGATAAGTCTAATGCCTATGTTGTAGCTTGATCTTGAAGTGCTTTGAATATGATTTCATTATGATTAAGTGTATGATTAGATACTTCCATAGATTTATATTATTGATGAAATATGATCTATAATCCATGTAAGTGAAATTGGCTAATGGTTTATGTTCTTCTACCTTCTAGTATGCTAAGGTGTTGTGCTAGTTGTAGTATGACCTTGTAGTAGCTTGTAATTTAATTTATGTATGATTATGGAACTCAAGATACTCCCCTATACATGAACTATTGATGAAATAGTAGTAAAGGTCAAGTATGACCAATGGCTAAAGGGTTTGTAAGAATTACTCTACTCCTCTACTTCTCTACTTCTCTATAGTAATGTTGATGAAGCCGTGAATGACATTGTGTGGTATGGTCCACTTATGGTGGCGGTGTTTACTTTATGTTATTATATATGTGTTTACCATGGCCTTGAAGGCAATTTTATGAATATATTAAGGAGTGCTTATGATGATCACCTTATGTGTAACTTGTGCCTAGTCTTCTATTTGAGTTGTGAATCTAGGTTATGTTACTATGGTTATCAGCATGTAGAGGGTTATGTAATATCATGTGTAGGTGCTAATGGTAGATAACCCCTACCCATGTACCCCTATGTGAATGTTGGAATAGCTAATGTTAGCAGTCTTAAAGTGTTCTATGAAGTTAACTTGCCTCCTATGCTATTGTGTGTTATGTGGTCTATGCTTGAAAAGGGTAATGTGGTCTAAGAGGGTGGCTGCCTCAATGAATTGTTGATAGCCAATATGTGATCATGTTGACCAATGTACACACACTCACACTTCATGCATGCTTAAAGGTAGTAAAGTTTCATATTGTCTAATGAAAGTTGTTCTCATATTCACTAGTGTCTACTACTATGCACATAAAGTATATGTATGTGAAGTATGTTATGTATTTTCTTACTAGGATGACTTGTTAGGTGTACTAGTATGGGCAAGGGTATGGGACCTTTTCTATGCATTCCACATGTGTACCCTGATAGGATAGTTCCTAGGTTTGGTTTCTATGTGCATGAATATAAATGTATGGTCATGTGTGGTCTTAATGTGTTATGTGATAGGTTTGCTCACATATATGTATACACACACACATGGATGATGATGTAGTAAATGAGAGGGGCCTTGATAGGGGTTCCCAAGAATACTCTATAACTAGATAGGTGCTTGAGTATGCTATAAGCATATGAGAATAAAATATTCTAAACCTATGTAATTATGGGATTTTCAATAAAGGGTACTTAGCTTAGCACCGAGTGAACTTTCCATTGAGAGGCGTTGACTTTCCCTTGAGGAAAGATTCACCATTTGTCCCTTACATACAGTGTTGACTTCCCTTTGAGGAATATTCACCTATGGACCCACATGAGGTGTTGACTTCCCTTTGAGGAAGGGATCACCCATGTTTTCTCATGAGATGAGGCTTCAATTGTTTAATGACATGTAGAGGGAACTACCTATCTCTTAGTTCCATAAACTATGCTTGCCACATAGGATCTGGCAAAGTGAATTCAATTAGGATGCTAAGATATATGTTAATGTTCTAGCTTGGCTAGGTAGGAACATCTTCCGTTGGTGTGAGGCTCTACAACAATAAATTCCATGTTTAGCACCCATGGTCTTAGTGTCGGTTAAGGCTATAGTTTCCTTAAAGTAAAATGGACAATGGAAGTAAATGACTAGGATCCTAACTAGGATGACTTAAGGAAGGTTACTTAGTATAGGAGGAAATAATTAACCCATCTAAACATTGCACAAGTAGCTCCTTAGGAAGTCTTAGGAAGGTGACCTAATGTATATGATTATGTTTATGTCCATATGCATGACTTAGTAGTATTTGCCTACTTGTTATAAAGATGTGCATTGTATGAATATATATGATGTGATCTTATCCTTATGTGCACTATGTTGGTCAAAATGACTATATGATGAAGGTCTTATATTGACATGAATAAAGTTGGCTTTACTTGTGATGTTGATGTATGAAGTGGTAAGGTTTGTGATCTCATGAAGTGTATACTAAGTATATGTGAGGTTATGGGGCTTCACATGTACATTGCACTAGTAGATTAAGATTGGGATTATGAGTAAGGTCCTATAAGGTACAATGTGAAGTAAAATAAGTATATGTGAATAATGACTAAGAGTTCACTGTAATGTCCTTATAGTTTGGCTTAAATATGTCTATGTTGTACTATACTTCTATGATGGCATGTTTCGCCTTATATAGATTGTATGTATGTTTTTCCTTGTGGCCTTAAGGTGATGCATTGCACCAAATATCACTAGAGGTTACTTGGAAGGTTGATGAGTTAAAGGAAAAAGGGTTCACTGTTAAGGTAAAGGTAGCTCATTGTTATGTGACTTAAAAATGTAATAAATCCTATGTCACGACCCAGATTCTGGAATCCGAATCACAATCGTTGTCGTTAACCTCTCAGATATAGCAGACAATCCTTTTCTTAGCATTCATCACAATCATACATTTAAATTTGCGGAAAATTTAAAACTTTTTAATATTTATCAAAGTATACATAGACTTCTTATAGTATTGAATAAGAGTGATAATAATAATAATAGTTTTCCAATTGGCCTTATTACAACGCATTGAATAAATACTTGAAAAGAAACGCTAGGGACAGTAGTCACTAGCTATATCTAATGTACTAAGCTAGAATAATAAAGTGTAGCATCCTCGAACTCAAGAGTACCTACCAAAGTTCTGAGATCGCTATTCCAAACCGCTTCATTGAACTTCAATCTTCTTGAGAACCTGCGTCTATAAAAATAGTAAAAATATATGGGGTTAGTACACACTTGTACTAAGTATGGGTGTATGCACATAACACATAAGGGACGATGCATGAACAAGGAAAGCTCTTTCCTAAACAAAGTGTCAATGTTACTGTAATAACGTTACGATTCACTTAAAACGTTAATAATGATTTATGATGTAAATATGACACATTCTCATGCAATTAAGGCACACTACTCATTTTCTATATGAACATAAGACCTTGGAATCATGAACTTAATTATAGAACAACTTAAACGATGTTCGTTGTTTTTGTTCTCTAGGTCGAGAGTGCCCTTATCCACACTTAATTTATTTTTCAGTCTCTTCTATCTTCTTTTTGTGTAGTTCAATGATATCCTTTGATCTTATAATTCACTTATAAGTGCAATGATTCATTGTAGTCTCATACATATAATGAATCCAGTAAGAAATTCACAAGACTAAGGAAACGTTTGGCTACCCGTCCTATGAGTTAGATTTTTTATTCTTCTTCTTGTTGGTTGTGATTATTTTAATACGCCAAACTTTATTGGCTATGCCAACTATTTGATTATTTCATAATATATAGTTCTTGGGACATAATCCATCCTCCATTATTGGCTACCCCCAACTTGTTATGTCTATTAAACACTAGTAATTGATATTCTTTAAGCTCTTACTATACTTAGTTCACTATGAACTTATAATTCTATTTCTTTGCTCGATTGTCCACTTTGAACATGCTTCGTTATTCTTTCTTACTCTCTTAAAGAATTCTCTTAGTATTAACGGAAGTATATCATGCGAGCTACATAAAATCCTGTGTCTCCCCCACACCGAAAAGAGGTGATTCACCGATTAGGGTGAACCATGTTCTGTGTCTTCCCGACACAAAAAAGAGGGGTTCACCGGCTATGGTGAACCGTTCGATGTCTTCCCCACATCGTAAAGGGGGGTCACGACAATAGTGAACCAGATTCTTGTCCTGAGCTATAACCGACATAGATCATGTGAGATAAACATGAAATCCGTTGTCTTCCCAACACCGAAAAGAGGTGGAATCACCATCCAAAGTGAAACCAAAACTACCTAGCATTCTTGGGAGGGGGGGGGCTTCCCCCCTCCCCCCGCTAGTCCCTATGCTGGTGAAACATAGTTCAAAGACTAGGAGACGTACTGAGACCCTGGCAATCTCGTCTCATGAGACTTACATGTGCTGGCACAAGCTCATTACTAGTCTATCGGTGCTAAGCTCAGATTTTATCTTCTTATCTTGTAGAGTTTACTCATACATTATGGAAGCTTGCTTCTTATTATGAGGTTTACTTACTCATGGATGACTAGTCATCCTTATCTTTACTTGATGATTATGATCTTGAAACTTTATTTTATTATCATGGTGCGAGTGAGACTGGTCTCACGGACTCTAGCACCCTCTTATGTTAGTATTATTGACGTAAAAATTAAGTGTTCTTGAGAATCGTATCACTTCTTTCTAACACTATATTAGGTCAATTTCATAACTTAACTCTTAGTTATATCTTTACTCACCTTAACTTGTTTACGTCACTTACGAAGCTTATATCATTCTTTATGATGGTTATTGATTCTTTGTAAGATTTTTATGGCATTACAAGTTGTGTGGATAGGGTATGTTGGGACTTGTCCCATGGATTGGCATACCCTATTTTATGGGTTATTGAATTGATATTAGAATGACTTTTTGGGAGTAATACATTTAGATACTATTTTATTAGCCAATTTGTTGGCATCATTTAGAATTTCGATAATTACTTGTCATAACATTATCACTAAACTAATTCAATCAATTCATAAATACATTATAGTAATTTAACATGTTAAACAAGCTGACTTTTCACATATGATAAACATATCAACAATTCAACGAATACTCATAACAATTTACATTCTCGAAACACAAATAGGCATTATAACATTTAACGTTGATGCAAAAACACCCTAAGTATGCGGATCTAACATGTATATTTCACTTGACATATAAATCACTTAAACACACATATAAGATCAGTTAACACCACATACAATCAACAATGCATCGAGAATAATACTACTATACTACAAGAATCGGAAATCGGAAGAACTAGGGAGATGAACATGTGATTCGTTGGGAACAACCCTAGTTTCGATATTCTTGAAGTAAAAATGTTTGAAAAGCCTCTTGGAGAAGGAATTCCATGAGATAAAACCCATACCCCTCTGTAGAATTAAATCGACGAAGAACACTACGAACTTTGCACGAAAAACCTTGAAGACTCTTGCTAACGTTCTAGGGTTCCACTTGCGGTTTCTCTTGTTCTCGGTTTAGGTGTTAATGGTGATCAATATTAGGTCTAAATATTTTTGAGAACAGATCATTAACTAAGTTAATTTATATTATATACTTAACTAAAATAGCTTAGGTAGTTAATTACAAATACGCCCTTCCTAGATTGACTAGAATTAGAGAACTATTAGGCTTTACCGATTTTTATCTTGTTTTAGTTGTAGAGTTTTTTTCCCAGAGTGAATAACGTGTCTAATCCTTTAAAACTGAATTTTAACTAATTCTACTTGGACTATATAACCTAATTAAGGTAGCCCTATTAGCTAATTATAAAAACGCCCCTCCTAGATTATCTAGGATTAGAAGATTCTTTGACTTAACCGATTTTTGTCTTTCCTTGGGATTTCGGTTTTGTCCAATTAGTTTAATTAATTAAGTTGCTAAATTTATTAATTAAGTAATCTATGGTAATTACTAAAGTACCCCTATGTGGTTAGGACCATAACAAACTCTTTTGACCATCCTAAGTTAGGTACGAGGTTGTCTTTTTCTTGTCTTAACCGAAATCTGGAAATTTCTTTGTGATTACGGTTTTAGCCTTTTAAATTAATTAATTAAGTTGCTAAATTGATTAATTAGGTAACCTAGGATAATTACTAAAGTAACCCTATGTTGTTAGGACTATAACCAACCTTTTGGACAATCCTAGGTTAGGTACTAGGTTTTCCCTAAGTTAGTTAGGCGATTGGTTAGTTAGGTAGGTTGTCCTAGGTTGTCGGGTCCCTTGGCTGGTCATTCTTGGTTGGTCCTAGGTTATTTAGTTAGTAGGTTAGTTAGTTAGGGTCTAGGACAGGTTAGGGATCCTGGCCCCACACGGTTGGACCCGCATGTACGCTGTCCCCCAACCACCGTAACCGAATCGGTTAGGGTGGTCCCCTCGGCCTATTTGCACATGTGGTTGCACATGTGATTGCCCATGTGTTCCTTGTACTTTCACAGGTAACTATTTGGAAGGGTCATTTGGAATATTTACTTATTGTCCCAAGGATCCTCACTATGTTCTCGGGCACTACTTACTCTACATGATCATTTTAAATGGTTATGAACTAGAAGAAAAAAAAATAGCAAAATCCAATCCAATTTATCGTAATCGATTATTTAAAATGTTGGTTAACCGTATTCTGAAACACGGAAAAAAATCATTGGCTTATCAAATTATCTATCGAGCCGTGACTTTTTTTTTAACTCATTTATTTTATCTAATTTATATCTAATCTATTTTTCTGGCTTGGCTAGGTGGGATAGCCGAGCCATTCCCTTTTCTTTCGGATACTAGGCTTGAGACTTGGATGCCTAGTACTAATGTTCAAATGCTAGGAAATCTATGTTTTTAGCTTAGGGTCTTCATTGCAGGTACATTTCTCAAACAAGCTTGGAATATATTTTGCTTATTTGGGTATTATATAGAAATTGGCTAACACCCCTTAGCCAATTTTCTATACTATTCCGAATATTTCTCAATATTGGGCATTGGGATGCCTATTACTTGATGTGGTTATATATGAAGGATATAGTTATTTTAAGTACTTGTGTATACATAGAAATTGTCTAATATCCCTTAGCCAATATTCTATAATATGCAATACATTGGGATGCCTATGTCCCAACACGCATTCTTATAAACCTACTAGCCTCTTCACTAGACATGAAATTTTCTGGAATGTTACGTTATCCCCCCTTATGAACATTCGTCCCCGAATGACACTAGTCATAATTTTAAAACAAAGAGGGTAATTTCGAAAAGCACACTAACATACTAGAAAGTTTATCTTTGTGAATGTTTGATTAACAACTTACTCTTGATGATGAACAATACTCTAAGCTTATCTGAAGCTTCTTATCTGAGATTGAGGAACTTCCTTCTCAATCCTACTTTAAGTTAATGCACATCACACTCAGGCAACTCATAAATCACTTAAAAACTATACAAAAACAGCAACATGAAAGCAAGCATAAACTCATACTAACTCATATAGTGCAAGTATAAAACACACAGTTATGGACTTAGAACACCAAAAACCGCCTAATGAACTAAGATTTTGAGTTAATATTTAAAGAATCGGACTTTGGAAGCATTTTTTCAACTTTAAGAACTGAATATGTAGGGGCAACTGAATCTCCTATCATCCTCGGCCTCCGATCTTGCCCCCTCAACAAGGAGGTTCCTCCATAACACCTTCACGGTGAGAACCTCCTTGTTCTTAAGTCGCTTCACTTGACAATCTAAAATTGCAATGGGAACCTCTTCATAAGGAAAGGTTCGCATCGACTCCTAACCCCTCGACGGGTAGGATGGACGTTGGATCGCCTAGACACTTCTTAAGCATCGAAACGTGAAACACTGGATAGAAAGAAGCCAAGTCGTTTGATAACTTTCCCTACTTGCTGTAAGATCTAATAATGACATATATACCTCGAACTCAACTTCTCTTTCTTACCAAAGCTCATATTTACTACGGACACAGAGTCTGTGGAAGGGACTTCTTATTCTCAGTCATTGACTCTAACTAAGTGGAATAAGTATCCCTTAGATAACGTCTTATTGGCTTTAAGATTGGAAACTATTTGGTGTGTTGGATTTGAACCACATCCTTCCCATTTTAACCCTAACTTATTTGTAAACTGAAGCCTTACTACCCTATTTCGACAGTCTATGGTAGCATAGCTTTTATAAAGCACATCCATACCTAAGCCATATCTTTGAGCTAGTATGCAGCCAACTTAGCCTTCTCCTCTTCATCAGTACTCATAGTAGGATTTAGAACCTACCATGCACTCACCTCCACTCGAACAACCACACTTACAACTCGTCTTTCGGTCACGCTGGGCATTTCCATCATTGTCCCTTCTTGGGAAGGCCAGATCTTGAGTCTGGCGCCTTAAACCACTTGGCCATCCTAATTCTTGTGTGTATTCATCTACGCGCTCACACAAGATAGAAGTTAGATACTTAGAACGACACAAAGTGTCAAAGATCTAGATAGAACGATAAAGAATAGAAGAAGGGAAGATTCCTAATCATCACAAAGTCTCTAAGTCATGATTGTGGAGCACTTCACAACCATAAGCTAGAAACTACGCAATGTGGTTGTGTTGAGCCTTAGTTCTTAGGTAATTTAACCTCATGCTCTGATACCAAGGATTTCACGACACGGATTCTGGAATACGAATCGCAACCGTTGTCGTTAAACTCTCATAGGTCGCAGACAAGCCTTTTCTTAGCTTTCATCACAATCTTACAGTTAAATTTCTGAAAAATTAAAACTTTTTAATACTTATCAAAGTATACATAGACTTCATACAGTGTTGCATAAGAGTGATATTCTAATATCTCAAACTAAACAACCATCTATTAAAGATTAAACAATTTAAATAAATGATCGTGATAATAATAATAGTTTGCCAATTGGCCTTATTACAACACTTTGAATAAATACTTCAAAAGAAACGCTAGGGACAGTAGTCACTAGCTATATCTAATGTACTAAGCTAGAATAATAAAGTGTAGCATCCTCGAACTCAAGAGGACCTACCAAAGTCTGGAGATTGGTATTCCAAACCTCTTCGTCAAACTTCAATCTTCTTGAGAACCTGCGTCTATAAAAATAGTAAAATATATGGGGTTAGTACACACTTGTACTAAGTATGGGTGTATGCACATAAAACATAAGGGACGATGCATGAACAAGGAAAGCTCTTTCCTAAACAAAGTGTCAATGTCACTGTAATAACGTTACGAATCACTTAAAACGTTAATAATGATTTATGATGTAAATATGACACATTCTCATGCAATTAAGGCACACAACTCAATTTCTATATGAACATAATACCTTGTAATCATGAGCATAATTTTAGAACAATGTAACGATGTTTCCTATTTTTGTTGTCTAGGCCGAGAGTGCCCTTATCCACACTTAGTTTATCTTTCAATCATCTCTATCTTGTTTTTGTGTAGTTCAATGATATCCTTTGATATTATATTTCACTTATAAGTGCAATGATTCATTGTAGTCCCATACCTACAATGAATCGAGTAAGCAATTCACAAGACTAAGGAAACGTTTGGCTACCCTGCCTATGAGTTTGATTTTTCATTCTTCTTCCTGCTGGTTGTGATTATTTTAATGCGCCAATATTTATTGGCTATGCCCCCTATTTGATTATTTCATAATATATAGTTCTTGGGACATAATTCATCCTCCATTATTGGCTACCCCCAACTTGTTATGTCTATTAAACACTAGTAATTGATATTCTTTAAGCTCTTACTTTAATTAGTTCAATATGAACTTATAATTCTACTTCTTTGCTCGATTGTCCACCTTGAACATGCTTCTTTATTCTTTCTTATTCTCTCAAAAATTCTCTTAGCATTAAGAGAAGCAGATCATACGAGCTACATGAAATCCAGCGTCACCCCCACACCGAAAAGAGGTGATTCACCGATTAGGGTGAACCATGTTCTGTGTCTTCCCCACACCGAAAAGAGGGGTTCACCGGCCAAGGTGAACCGTTCAATGTCTTCCCCACATCGTAATGGGGGGTTCACGGCAATAGTGAACCAGATTCTTGTCCTGAGCTATAACCGACATAGATCATGTGTGCTAAACATGAAATCCGTTGTCTTCCCCACACCGAAAAGAGGTGGAATCACCGTCCAAAGTGAAGCCAAAACTACCTAGCATTCTTGGGGGGGGGGGGGGGCTTCCCCCCCGCTAGTCCTTATGCTGGAGAAACATAGTTCAAAGACTAGGAGACGTACAGAGACCCTGACAATCTCGTCTCATGAGACTTACATGTGCTGGCACAAGCTCATTACTAGTCTATCGGTGCTAAGCTCAGATTTTATCTTCTTATCTTCTAGAGTTTACTCATACATTATGGAAGCTTGCTTCTTATTATGAGGTTTACTTACTCATGGATGACTGGTCATCCTTATCTTTACTTGATGAATATGATCTTGAAACTTTATTTTATTATCATGGTGCGAGTGAGACTGGTCTCACGGACTCTAGCACCCTCTTATGTTAGTATTATTGACGTAACAATTAAGTGTTCTTGAGAATCGTATCACTTATTTCTAACACTATATTAGGTCAATTTCATAACTTAACTCTTAGTTATATCTTTACTCACCTTAACTTGTTTACGTCACTTACGAAGCTTATATCATTCTTTATGATGGTTATTGATTCATTGTAAGATTTTTATGGCATTACAAGTTGTGTGTATAGGGTATGTTGGGACTTGTCCCATTATTTGGCATACCCTATTTTATGAGTTATTGAATTCAGATTAAAATGACTTTTTGGAGTAATACATTTAGATATTATTTTATTAGCCAATTTGTTGGCATCATTCAGAATTTCGACAATTACTTGTCATAACATTATCACTAAACTAACTCAATCAATTCATAAATACATTATAGTAATTTAGCATTTTAAACAAGCTGACTTTTCACATATGATAAAAATATCAACAATTAAACGAATACTCATAACAATTTACATTCTCGAAACACCAATAGGCATTATAACATTTAACGTTGATGCAAATAACACCCTAAGTATGCAGATCTAACATGTATATTTCACTTGACATATAAATCACTTAAACACACATATAAGATCATTTAACACCACATACAATCAACAATGCATCGAGAATAATACTACTATACTACAAGAATCGGAAATCGGAAGAACTAGGGAGATGAACATGTGATTCGTTGGGAACAACCCTAGTCTCGATATTCTTGAAGTAAAAATGTTTGAATAGCCTCTTGGAGAAAGAATTCCGTGAGATAAAACCCATACCCCTCTGTAGAATTAAATCTATGAAGATCACTACGAACTTTGCACAAAAAACCTTGAAGACTCTTGCTAACGTTCTAGGGTTCCACTTGCGGTTTCTCTTGTTCTCGGTTTGGGCGTTAATGGTGATCAATATTAGGTCTAAATATTTTTGAGGACTTATCATTAACTAAGTTAATTTATATTATATACTTAACTAAAATAGCTTAGGTAGTTAATTACAAATACGCCCTTCCTAGATTGACTAGAATTAGAGAACTATTAGGCTTTACCAATTTTTATCTTGTTTTAGTTGTACCGTTTTTTTCCCGGAGTGAATAACGTGTCTAATCCTTTAAAACTGAATTTTAACTAATTCTACTTGGACTATATAACCTAATTAAGGTAGCCCTATTAGCTAATTATAAAAACGCCCCTCCTAGATTATCTAGGATTAGAAGATTCTTTGACTTAATCGATTTTTGTGTCTTTCCTTGGGATTTCCGTTTTGTCCAATTAGTTTAATTAATTAAGTTGATAAATTTATTAATTAAGTAATCTATAGTAATTACTAAAGTACCCCTATGTGGTAAGGACCATAACAAACTCTTTTGACAATCCTAACTTAGGTACGAGGTTTTCCCTAAGTTAGTTAGGCGGTTGGTTAGTTAGGTAGGTTGTCCTAGGTTGTCGGGTCCCTTGGCTGGTCATTCTTGGTTGGTACTAGGTTAGTTAGTTATTAGGTTAGTTATTTAAGGTCTAGGATAGGTTAGGGAGCCTGGCCCTACACGGTTGGACCCGCATGTGCGCTGTCCCCCAACCACCGTAACCGAATTGGTTAGGGTAGTCCCCTCGGCCTATTTGCACATGTGGTTGCACAGGTGATTGCCCATGTGTTCCTTTACTTTCACAAGTAACTATTTGTAAGGGTCATTTGGAATATTTACTTATTGTTCCAAGGATCCTCACTATGTTCTCGGGCACTTCTTACCCTACATGATCATTTTAAATGGTTATGTACTAGGATACTAGGCTTGAGACTTGGATGCCTAGTGCTAATGTTCAAATGCTAGGAAATCTATGTTTTTAGCTTAGGGTCTTCATTGCAGGTAGATTTCTTAAACAAGCTTGGAATATATTTTGCTTATTTGGGTATTATATAAAAATTGGCTAACACCCCTTAGCCAATTTTCTATACTATGCCCAATATTTCTCAATATTGGGCATTGGGATGCCTATTACTTGATGTGGTTATATATGAAGGATATAGTTATTTTAAGTACTTGTGTATACATAGAAATTGGCTAATATCCCTTAGCCTATATTCTATAATATGCCCAATACATTGGGATGCCTATGTCCCAACACGCATTATTATAAACCTACTAGCCTCTTCACTAGACATGAAATTTTCTGGAATGTTACGTTATCCCCCCCTTATGAACATTCGTCCCCGAATGACACTACTCATCATTTTAAAACAAAGAGGGTATTTTCGAAAAGCACACTAACATACTAGAAACTTTATCTTTGTGAATGTTTGAATAACAACTTACTCTTGATGATGAACAATACTCTAAGCTTATCTGAAGCTTCTTATCTAAGATTGAGGAACTTCCTTCTCAATCCTACTTTAACTTAATGCACATTACACTCATGCAACTCATAAATCAGGTAAAAACTACACAAAAACAGCAACATGAAAGCAAGCATAAACTCATACTAACTCATATAGTGCAAGTATAAAATACACAGTTATGGACTTAGAACACCCAAAACCGCCTAATGCACTAAGATTTTGAGTTGTATTTACGGAATCGGACTTTGGAAATATTTTTTCAACTTTAAGAACTGAATATGTAAGATTAACTGAATCTCCTATCAGCCTCGGCCTCCGATCTTGCCCCCTCAACAATGTGGTTCCTCCATAACACCTTCACGGTCAGAACCTCCTTGTTCTTAAGTCGCTTCACTTGACATTCTAAAATTGCAACGGGAACCTCTTCATAAGGAAAGGATTGCATCGACTCCTAACCCATCGACGGGTAGGATGGACGCTGGATCGCCTATACACTTCTTAAGCATCGAAACGTGAAACACTGGATAGACAGAAGCCAAGTCGTTTGATAACTTTCCCTACTTGTTGTAAGATCTAATAATGACCTATATACCTCGGACTCAACTTCCCTTTCTTACCAAACCTCATATTTACTACGGACACAGAGTCTGTGGAAGGGACTTCTTATTCTCAGTCATTGACTCTAACTAAGTGGAATAAGTATCCCTTAGATAACGTCTTATTGGCTTTAAGATTGGAAACTATTTGGCCTGTTGGATTTGAACCACATCCTTCCCATTTTAACCCTAACTTATTTGTAAACTGAAGCCTTACTACCCTATTTCGACAGTCTATGGTAGCATAGCTTTTATAAAGCACATCCATACCTAAGCCATATCCTTGAGCTAGTATGCAGCGAACTTAGCCTTCTCCTCTTCATCAGTACTCATAGTAGGCTTTAGAACCTACCATGCACTCACCTCCACGCGAATAACCACACTTACAACTCGTCTTTCAGTCACGCTGGGCATTTCCATCATTGTCCCTTCTTGGGAAGGCCAGATCTTGAGTATGGCGCCTTAAACCACTTGGCCATTCTAATTCTTGTGTGTATTCTTCTACGCACTCACACAAGATAGAAGTTAGATACTTAGAACGACACAAAGTGTCAAAGATCTAGATAGAACGATAAAGAATAGAAGAAGGGAAGATTCATAATCATCACAAAGTCTCTAAGTCATGATTGTGGTGCACTTCACGACCATAAGCTAGAAACTACGCAATGTGGTTGTGTTGAGCCTCAGTTCCTAGGTAATTTAACCTGATGCTATGATACCAAGGATGTCACGACATGGATTGTGGACTACAAATCGCAACCATTATCGTTAAACTCTCATAGGTCGCAGACAAGCCTCTTCTTAGCTTTCATCACAATCATACAGTTAAATCTTCGGAAAATTTAAAACTTTTTAATACTTATCAAAGTATACATAGACTTCATATAGTATTGCATAAGAGTGATATTCTAATAGCTCAAACTAAAAAACCATCTTTTAAATATTAAACAATTTAAATAAATGATCGTGATAATTATAATAGTTTGCCAATTGGCCTTATTACAACGCTTTCAATAAATTCTTGAAAAGAAACGCTAGGGACAGTAGTCACTAGCTATATCTAATGTACTAAGCTAGAATAATAAAGTGTAGCATCCTCGAACTCAATAGGACCTACCAAAGTCTGGAGATTGGTATTCCAAACCGCTTCGTCGAACTTCAATCTTCTTGAGAACCTGCGTCTATAAAAATAGTAAAATATATGGGGTTAGTACACACTTGTACTAAGTATGGGTGTATGCACATAACACATAAGGGACGATGCATGAACAAGGAAAGCTCTTTCCTAAACAAAGTGTCAATGTCATAGTAATAACGTTACGATTCACTTAAAACGTTAATAATGATTTATGATGTAAATATGACACGTTCTCATGCAATTAAGGCACACAACTCATTTTCTATATGAACATAAGACCTTGGAATCATGAACATAATTTTAGAACAATGTAACGATGTTTCCTATTTTTGTTGTCTAGGCCGAGAGTGCCCTTATCCACACTTAGTTTATTTTTCAATCATTTCTATCTTGTTTTTGTGTAGTTCAATGATATCCTTTGATCTTATATTTCACTTATAAGTGCAATGATTCATTGTAGTCCCATACCTACAATGAATCGAGTAAGCAATTCACAAGACTAAGGAAACGTTTGGCTACCCTGCCTATGAGTTTGATTTTTCATTCTTCTTCTTGTTGGTTGTGATTATTTTAATACGCTAATCTTTATTGGCTATGCCCCCTATTTGATTATTTCATAATATATAGTTCTTGGGAGATAATTCATCCTCTATTATTGGCTACCCCCAACTTGTTATGTCTATTAAACACTAGTAATTGATATTCTATAAGCTCTTACTTTACTTAGTTCACTATGAACTTATAATTCTACTTCTTTGCTCGATTGTCCACTTTGAACATGCTTCTTTATTCTTTCTTACTCTCTCAAAGAATTATCTTAGCATTAACAGAAGTAGATCATACGAGCTACATGAAATCCAGTGTCTCCCCCACACCGAAAAGATGTGATTCACCGATTAGGGTGAACCATGTTCTGTGTCTTCCCCACACCGAAAAGAGGGGTTCACCGGCTAAGGTGAACTGTTCGATGTCTTCCCCACATCGTAAAGGGGGGTTCACGGCAATAGTGAACCAGATTCTTTTCCAGAGATATAACCGACATAGATCATGTGAGCTAAACATGAAATCCGGTGTCTTTCCCACACCAAAAAGAGGTGGAATCACCAGCCAAAGCAAAACCAAAACTACCTAGCATTCTTGGGGGAGGCTTCCCCCCCGCTAGTCCCTATTATGGCGAAACATAGTTCGAAGACTAGGAGACGTACTGAGACCCTGGAGATCTCGTCTCATGAGACTTACATGTGCTGGCACAAGCTCATTACTAGTCTATCGATGCTAAGCTCAGATTTTATCTCCTTATCTTCTATAGTTTACTGATACATGATGGAAGCTTGCTTCTTATTATGAGGTTTACTTACTCTATGGATGACTGGTCATACTTATCTTTACTTGATGATTATGATCTTGAAACTTTACGTTATCATCATGGTGCGAGTGAGACTTGTCTCACGAAAACGAGCACCCTCTTATGGGAGTATTATTGACATAACGATTAAGTGTTCTTAAGACTCGTCTCACTTTTTTCTAACACTCTATATTTGTTCAATTTCATAACTTAACTCTTAGTTATCTCTTTACTCACCTTAACTTGTTTAGGTCACTTACTAACCTTATATCATTCTTTATGATGGTTATAGATTCTTTGTAAGATTTTTATGGCCATACATATTGTGTGGATACGGTATGTTGGGACTTGTCCCATTGATTGGCATAACCTATGTTATGAGTTATTGAATTTAGATTAGAATGACTTTTTGGAGTAATACATTTAGATATTGTCTTATTAGCCAATTTGTTGGCATCATTCAGATTTTCGCCAGTTACTTGTCATAACATTATCACTAAAATAATTCAACCAATTCATGAATACATTATAGTAATTTAACATGTTAAATAAGCTGACTTTTTACATATGATAAGCATATCAACAATTCAACGAATACTCATAACAATTCACATTTTCGAAACACAAATAGGCATTATAACATTTAACGTTCATCTAAATAACACCTTAAGTATGCGGATCGAACATGTATACTTCACTTGACATATAAATCACTTAAACACACATATAAGATTAGTTAACACCACATACAATCAACAATGCATCGAGAATAATAATACTATACTACAAGAATCGGAAATCGGGAGAACTAGGGAGATGAACATGTGATTCATTGGGAACAACCCTAGTTTCGATATTCTTGAAGTAAAAACGTTTGAAAATCCTCTTGGAGAAAGAATTCCATTAGAGAAAACCCATACATTGTTGTATAATTAAATCTACGAAGATCACAACGAACTTTGCACGAAAAAACCTTGAAGACTCTTGCTAACGTTCTAGGTTCCAGTTGTGGTTTCTCTTGTTCTCGGATTGGGCATTAATGGTGATCAATCTTAGGTCTAAATCTTTTTGAGAACTTATCATTAACTAAGTTAATTTATATTATATACTTAACTAAAATAGCTTAGGTAGTTTATTACCAATATGCCCTTCCTAGATTGACTAGAATTAGAGAACTCTAATGCTTTACCGATTTTTATCTTGTTTTAGTTGTAGCTTTTTTTTTTTGGAGTTAATAACGTGTCTAAGCCATTAAAACTGTATGTTAACTAATTATACTTGGACTATATAACCTAATTATGGTAGCCCAATTAGTTAATTACAAAAACGCCCCTCCTAGATTTACTAGGATTACAAGATTCTTTGACTTAACCGATTTTTGGGTCTTTCCTTGGGATTTCGGTTTTGTCCAATTAGTTTAATTAATTAAGTTTCTAAATTAATTAATTAATTAATCCATGGTTAATACTAAAGTACCCCAAAGTTGTTAGGACCATAACAAACTCTTCGGACCATCCGAGGTTAGGTACTAGTTTTTTTTTTATCTTAACCCAAATCTGGAAATTTCTTTGTGATTTCGGTTTTAGCCTTTTAAATTAATTAATTAAGTTGATAAATTAATTAATTAGGTAACCTAGGGTAATTAATAAAGTGCCCCTAAGTTGTTAGGACCATAACCAACCTTTTGGACAATCCTAGGTTAGGTACTAGGTTGTCCCTAAGTTAGTTAGGCAGTTGGTTAGTTAGTTAGGTGGTCCTAGGTTGTCGGGTCCCTTGGCTGGACGTTCTTTGTTGGTACTAGGTTAGTTAGTTAGTTAGGTTAGTTAGTTAGGGTCTAGGACAGGTTAGGGAGCCTGGCTCCACACAATTGGACCCGCATGTGCGTTGTCCCCCAACCGCCCTAACCGAATCTGTTAGGGTGGTCCCCTCGGCCGGTTTGCACATGTGCTTGCCCATGTGCTTCTTGTACTTTCCCAACTAACTATTTGGAAGGTTCATTTGGAATATTTACTTATTGTCCTAAGGATCCTCACTATGTCCTTGGGCACTGCTTACTATACATGATCATTTTAAATTGTTATGTACTAGGGTACTAGGCTTGACACTTGGATGCCTAGTACCAATGTGCAAATGCAAGGAAATCTATGTTTTTAGCTTAGGGTCTTCATTGCAGGTACATTTCTTAAACAAGCTTGGAATATATTTTGCTTATTTGGGTATTATATAGAAATTGGCTAACACTCCTTAGCAAATTTTCTATACTATGCCCAATATTTCTCAATATTGGGCATTGGGATGCCTATTACTTGATGTGGTTATATATGAAGGATATAGTTATTTTAAGTACTTGTGTATACATATAAATTGGATAACATCCCTTATCCAATATTCTATAATATGCCCAATATTTCTCAATATTGGGCATTGGGATGCCTATGTACCCAAACACGCATTTTTAAAAACCTTCTAGCCTCTTCACTAGACATGAAATTTTCTGGAATGTTACATCCTATATGTGATCTTATGTAATGTTTCGCCTTCAGAAAATGTTTATAGTATGTATGTTGATGATATAAATTCTATTGGCTAAAGATTTTATGAAGATTTGCATGGTTGCCATACTTAGTACATTCTTGTGCTAATCCCATTCTTCTCTACTTTTTACATAAAGTGTAGGTTATGGATGCATAAAGGATGTCTTGAATGGTGAAGAGCTTGCTAGATGATTCCCAAACTCAATGAAAGGAATCCTTAAAGTTCAAGGATCTCCTACTTATGTCTTTAATGTAAAGTCTTTCAATATTGTATAGTTATGTAATGTGTCTTATGGGCCGTGTCCCTAATGTACTCTAATGTTGTTGAGTCTAAGATGGCAAAGAGACGTAAGGTCTAAATATGTATTACGACTAATGTTTATATTTATATGAAGTAAGTTTCTAGCATATGATGTGCCAATAAAAGTTTTAAATTTTCCGCAAAATTTACTATGTCAATGCGATGAATGATAACTATGGGCTTGTATAAGACCTCCGAGAGGTCAAGTACGCCATGTTACTTCTAAGGGGTGCTCCCCGGATGTGACAGAATGATCACCATTCCTTTTACATTATAAAGCCCACGAAAATCTGAGAATAAAGCTCCAAGAATCCACCTCCATAGCTTGTTTTTGAGCTTGGTCTTCAGTGGAGGTTTTGGGACTTTTTGAAGAAAAGAGAGTTTTGGGGTTTTGATTTTTCTTATTGGGTGTTGGGTTTTTAACTGGGGAAATGGGTTAAATATTTCTTAAAATCATTTTATAACCGTCACCCAAAGTTACCAAAATAACCCCATACTTATTTGAACTTTTAGACATGTCAAACTCAACTTTAATTTTCAGAATCTTCGTCGGGGAACAAGTCCACGACGCTGAGTTGTTCCCTCATAATTTTTAGAATTAATTCTTGAAACAGTGGAGTACGCCATGTTTCCACGACGCGGAGCAACATTTTGGCTCTTGGTGGACCAAATCCACGACTGGTTCCCCCAATCACCAAATTGCTGCCTTAGGCAACATTTCTAGCCCAAGGCTTGGATCCTCCTCAAGGACCCTTTCGTCGGTCCTCGGGGATTTTTGTCCAGACGTTCCAACTTTAATTTCTCCCATATACATGTTAGGAACCTCTCACGTCAATTTGAACTCAACACAACACATAAAACTTGAGAAAAACACACTAAGACACACAAGCACATTTTAAGGCAAAACATTCGAAGGTCTTGGGCGTTCTTGGACGTTTGACCTCCAAACTCCTCCAAACTTGACACACTGCATTTTAACACTATAATTAGTCGTTTAAGGACTTAATAAACCCATAAAAACATGTTAGTCTTTAATTCACCCTAGCTCATTTTGAGGGTGTAACAGTAAGTCCGACCTCCCTCATGGGTTTTCCTCACGTTAGTAAGTCCGGATCCCCAAGATATGTGTTTTCTCATGAGATGGAAACATGTATGTCTAGAAAGTGAAGGTTTCTAGTTACAATATCGTTGACTTTTAAATTTGTGCACACCTAGGAATCTAGCTTAGTGGATCCACCTAGACAGCTATGTACAAATGGTTACACCTTAGGCAAGTATTAACCCTCTCTTTTCGGTGTGGAAGTAGAACACTGGGTTCCATGTAGCTCACATGGTCTCATATCTGTTATTGCACTTCTTTACCTAATGTAGAAGCAAATGAACAAGTTAAGTATGTGAACTCTTATTAGGGTTGTCTTAAATGTTACTACATGGTGTGAGGGAGGGTATGTGACTTCTCTTACACATTTCACATGTGAAATCCTAAGATATGGTCCTAATGGTTTTATTATATGATGATTATGATTATGGTTATGTTGATAAGCTATGAGTAATAATTGTTGTATGAATCATGTTTTGAAAATGTGTTGTAAGTATGAAGTGGGTTGCTTAATGTGATTCTTAGCTTTAAATAGGGTTATGGGGATTTATTCTTGGTATTGCACAAGTGTTGCTTGATTTTCTTTTATGTTGGGATGACTTATGATGTTTCATATATGTGTGTATTGAGTTTTTGGGTATTGTGCATGGTTTTGACTAAATTGTGTCTTTTCTCATGCATTAATGATTTTTATGTGTAGGGACCATACTTAGGACATGTGTTTTGTGCTAACCCATATTTCTTCTCTTTTTCCCATTCATTGTAGGTTCGGTCCATTGAGGTATCTTGAGTCTAAAGCAAGAAGGCTTGGAATAGACTCTACAAGTTTTGGTAGGCCCTCTAGTTCGAGGATGACACGAGCTACTCTACCTTAGTCGTACTTGTATTGTATAAAGATATTTTTTTCTCTCGTATTTTTGAAGATATTTATGTAAGCCCTATGTGGCAACTATTAATTTGTATAAGGTCTATGCCCATATGTTTTACTTCATTTAGATTTTTTAATGTGCGACAAAGATTTAGACTAAATTCCTATGTATTGTTATGTTGTCTAAGTGAGAATCCTAAGTAAGCTTCATATGAGAGGTCTATGTACTAAGTATATATAAAAGTATTAGCGTTTCCACACTTTTGACCTATGATATGTGATGACGGATGCTAAAAGGCTTGTCTAAGTCATCTTCGAGGACGAAGACGCCGGTAACGCCTAGGGGGTACTTTGAGTCATTACAAACTTGGTATGAGAGCATTAGGTTAAATTAAATCTTATGATTTATGTCTCACAAAACCATGTTTATGTAGGGTCATATTCATAATTGTGAAGCGCGCCACACTTATGAATGAGAGACTATTTGATGCTTAGAAAATTTCAATCTCTTGTTATTCCTTAGTCGTTCATAAGAGTATTAGCTATATTTAGTCCTTTATTCTAATCCTTTTATTGTTCTTATAGGCAATGAATAGAACGAGGAACAATGATAGAAGGGTTGAGGAGGAGAATTTGAATGAGGCGGTTCCCCCTCAAGCTCCTCAAAATCCTATAGTTCCTATTGAAGAAGGGGCTATGACTAATGTTGATATAAGGCCGGCTATTCATAGCTTGACTCAAGTGTTGGCTACACAAGTTGGTAGGGATGCAATGGTGCAAGTGAACCCCAATGCTAGCACTACTTCTTCAAGGATTAGGGATATCAAAAGGATGAATCCCCCTACTTTCTATGGTTCTAAGGTGGAGGAGGACCCACAAGGGTTCATTGATGAAGTATTCAAAATTCTTGATTCTATGGTGTGTCTTCACAAAAAAAGTTAGAACTAGCCGCCTACCAACTCAAAGATGTGGCTCAAGTTTTGAATGATCAATGGATGGATGAGAGGCCGATTAGAGAAGGTCGGATTCCTGGGGGAACTTTAAAGACGACTTTCCTTGATAGGTTCTTTCCCTATGAATTAAGGGAAAGGAAGATTCATGAATTCATCAACCTTCGTAAAGGGGGTATGATCGTGAAGGAGTACAACCTCAAGTTCACTCAACTATCCAAGTATGCTCCTACTATTGTTGCAGATTCTAGAGCTAAGATGAACCAATTTGTTATGGGGATATCCAACCTTGTAGGTCGGCTATGTTTATTCCTAGAATGGACATATCTTGTCTTATGTTTCATGCCAAACAAATTGAAGAGCAAAAGCTTAAGCAAGTTGGCAGGAAGTTGAAGATGCGAATTCTTCCAAGACTAAATTTGAGGTGCAAGACAAACCAAGGTTCAAAAAGAGGTTTTCCAACAAAGAGCCTTCAAATGCTCCAAGGGTCAACAAGAGAAAGGTGTCTACTCTGAATACCCAAGAGGGGAAAGGTGGTTGTTCTTATGCTGAGAAGCCTCTTTGTTCAAAATTTGGTAGAAAACATAATGGTAAGTGCCTAGTTGGCATTCAAAATTGCTATGGTTTTGGCAAGAGTTGTCACATGAAGAGAGATTGACCTATCATGAAAGCTCAAGGAAGGGAAAATGCTCAAGCTCAAGAAAGTTCCCCAAATCCAGATAATCCTAAGAAGAATCGCTTTTATGCTCTCCAATCCTGAATTGATATAGAGAGCTCACCGGACGTGGTTACCGGTATGTTACAATTATTTTCCTTTGATGTATATGCTTTGTTGGATCCTAAGCTACATTTTTATTTTGACCCCTCTTGTAGCCATGAAGTTTGATATACTATCCGACATATTAGATGAACCTTTTTCGGTTTCTACCCCGGTGGATTATTCAGTGGTGGCTAAAAAATAGTCTATAAAGGTTGTCCTATTTCCTTGCCCAATAGAGTAACATTAGTTGACTTTATAGAACTTGATATGCTAGATTTTATATTATATTGGTAATGGATTGATTGTATGATTCCTTTGCCTCTATTGTTTGTAGGACAAGGGTAGTCAAATTTCATTTTCCAAATGAATCCATTTTTGAGTGGAAGGGAGGAAACTCAAATCCTAGGGGTAAGATCATTTCGTGTCTAAAACTTTGCAAGTTAATTGCAAAGTGTTATCTCTACCACATATTAAGAGTTTGGGATCTTGAATCCGAGGTCCCTCCCATAGAGTCGGTACCCGTAGTGAAGGAATTTTCGAAGGTCTTTCCCGATGATCTTCCCGGAATACCTCCCGAACGAGAGATTGACTTTGGCAAAGATTTATTGCCTGATACACAACCTACTTGAGTTCCTCTTTATCAGATGGCCCCGACCTAGTTGAAGAAGTAAAGGCTCAACTCAAGGATTTTCTAGATAAGGTTTTTATTGAACTAAGCATATCTCCATGGGGTACCCCAGTATTGTTTGTGAAGAAGAAGGATGGGTCTTTCAGAATGTGTATCGACGATCGTCAGTTGAATAAAGTCACCATAAAGAGTAAGTGCCCGCTCCCTAGGATTGATGACTTGTTTTATCAACTCCAAAGAGCAAGAGACTTTTCAAAGATTGACTTGAGATCGGGTTATCACCATCTTAGAGTGAGTGACATTTTTATTCTGAAAATGACATTCCGAACAAGATACGGTCACTCTGAATTCCTAGTTATGTCATTTGGTCTAACAAAATCCACGGCAGCTTTCATGGACCATATGAATCGACTTTTTAGAATGTATATTTATTTATTTGGGATTGTCTTCATTGATGACATTTTGATATACTCTAGAAGTGAGAATGCCCATATGAGCCACTTGAGGATTATCTTGCAAGTTCTCAAGGATTACTAACTTTTTTCTAAGTTTAGTAAATGTGAATTTTGGTTGAGATCGGTTGCGTTTTTTGGCTACATTGTCTTTAATGAAAGGGTAGAGGTTGACCCGAGGAAGACAAAAGTGGTCATAAATTGGCCAAGACCTTTGAGCCCTACCGACTTCCGATGTTTTCTAGGGTTGGCCGGTTACTATAGGAGGTTTGTTGAAGGATTTTCGTCTATCGCACCTCCATTAATGGCCTTAACCGAAAAGAACTCCAAGTTTTAATGGTCGGAATCTTGTGAAAAGAGCTTCCAATTATTGAAAGATAGACTCACCTCCGCTCTAGTGTTGACCTTGCCAAAGGGTACCAAAGGGTTTGTGTGTTATTGTGATGACTCTCGAGTGGGTTTAGGATGCGTACTCATAAAACATGGCAAAGTCATAGTGTATGCATCTAGGCAACTCAAGACAAATGAGAAGAGTAATCTAACCCATGACCTTGAGCTTGTGGTCATGGTGTTTGCCTTTATGGGGTTGTAAGATCTTGAAAATGTCTTAGGTTAAGCTAGAGCCTAAAAAGGTTTTCATGATGGTATAAGGTCCTAAAATGGTTTATAATATGGGTTTGAGGCAGTGTCTAAGAGCTTAGGTGCATTGGAATTCAAACGTCAAGGGACGACCAAGACGTTCGATGACTAAGTCACCTACGTGCCTCATATGTGGTTTTATCTGTTTATGTGTGATTCATGAGGTTATAAGGTCCTTAAATGAGTTATTATGGTGTATATAGTAAGTGTGTCAAGTTTCGTGAAGTTTGGAGGTCAAACGTCAAAAAACGTCCATGACGTTCGAAAGGTTTGCCTTGAAACGACCTTGTGTGTCTATGTATGTTTCGTCGAGTTTTACGTGTTCATTTTGGATAAAGTTCATGTGAGAGGTCCTAAACTCGTATAAAATCATGTTTGGGTTGGAAACGTCCGGTAAAACATCCCCAAAGACCATCCAAAGGTCCTTGAGGAATGACCCAGGTTGGTGCCAAGACTGCCCAAGACAGCCCAACCAACGGATGGCAATCGACGCCCAGTGGGTTAGTCGACGCCCTGTTGTTTAGGTATCGTCGTCTGGGACTTAGTCATGTGAGATAAGGAAACAAATATAAGCCTCATTCCTAGACCACAGACTAACAGGACGGTCCGTTGGTCAAGGGATGGGCCGTCGATGGTCCATCCGTCGTTTGGGTCTGTCCCTGCCAAGCCACTGTAAGTTCAAGGGCTGAGTTGGTAAATGCACCCAACGTCCCAATAAGACATTGGACGGTTGTTTTGAGTTTTTATGGGTATTTTAAGAGTATATAACTCATTAAACTCTCAATTAAACCCTAACACCTAAATCAAAGCACATTCCCTCCAAAAGTTTCTTCAATAACCCACATGACAATTCAAGGTGATGATGGAGCTTAAAGATGGTTCTTCAATGGAGTTTATTCTTAAATTATCATTGGGTTCTTCTAATAAGGTATGAGAGTTCTTCATCTAAGGCTTGCTATAACCTTAGAGCCAATTTCAAAGATGATTTTCAAAGATGAAAAAAGATGAAAAAGTCCAATTTCTACTCTAAGTCTTGGGTTGCATTAAAGGTTATCCAAAAATTAAGATATAATATTATTGATGTATAATTGATGTTTTCCAATGAAATTATCCATGAACCCTTGACCTTCACAAATCTCTGAAGTTGACTAAAATATGGGTTATGTGATCATGCTTTGATATTAATGAATTCAAGTGTAGATTGTTATGGGCGTTTGATTCATGTATAGATTATGATTAATTTGTTTATAGGCTGTTTAAATTTTATCAATTGAGTATTATATATTCTTAGATCTATTGAATATTAAGCTTATTAAATTGACATTGACTTAAGGCTTATGAATTCTAATTTAGTTTTCTATGGTCTATGTAATGATGTGATAATTATATTCAATTGATATGTAGGTTGTATTAATATGTAGTGAATTGACCTAGTTTCATTGAGTTTTGTTATAATTGCATTGAATTTTTGTTCATGGCCATTGGTAAGGGCCTTATGATATTTATTTGGATGATTTAGATTTGGAATCGAAGTGGTAATATGGAGTGGGGGTATGCTTCCCTAATTCCCTTTATTTCATGTTAATTAGACTTCAATTATGTTATGATTGGTACGGTTCACTTATGGTGGCGGTGCTATGTTAATTGATGTGGCCTTGTCGGCGTTACTTTATGCAATATGATGATCATGGCATTTCCGATACTACTAAAGTATTATGATGATTTGTGTAGTTTATTTATGTGAAGTATGAGCATATCTACCTATATGTTAAGTAATGTGAAAGTATGTGTTCTTCTATTGATGTTAGGTGATCATGTTAGACTATGACTATGTCTTTATATGTGTAGTCTTAGAATTGATGCATGGTTGTTCCTACTTGACTATATGAGTCTATGATTGTTATGTTGATGATGATATGGTAGTGTATAGGATTAAATAAAGATGATAATTGTTATTACTAAGTGACTTAAAGAATGACATGTAAAATGTGTTAAGGTGAAGTATGTGGTGTCTTGTCTTGGTTGACTTGTGTCCCTTACTTGATGCATGTATGAAAGTGAATATGTGATGTCTTGACTTAGGATGCTAAAGCCTCTTAGTCTTGGATATATGAATGAAATATGACCTTAAATGATGTCAAGAGGGTCTTTATGTGAAACCTTGAACCTAGTGGTAAGGTTATGAATGTTGAATTCGAAAGATGTAATGGTATCCTTCAAGTAAAGGAATGATAGACTTAAGGTTGATTGGCTGGAACGGCATCATATCAAACCTTAGTAAAGTCTTTATGAGCTTCTTGTCTCCATTGGAAGGTAGCCCTAGAGGACCTCTTTGGTAGGGTAAATGTAATTGGGTTATGAACTATATATGGAACCCAATTGCATGAACCTTAAATGTGAATTACTCTATGAGAACAAAGGCTTGCACCGAGTGAGTATGACAAGGGAAGTAGTGTAAGATTTCGAAAATGACTTAGGTGAACTAGAGCCTAACATGTTGGTCATGATGGTCTATGGTCCTAAAATGGTCTATAAAATGGTATAGAGACAGTAGCTAAGAGTTTAGGTGCATTGGAAGTCAAACGTCAAGGGACGACCAAGACGTTCGACGACTAAGTAACCTATGTGCCTCATATGTTGTTATATGTGTTTATGCTTGATTAATTATGGTATATATAGGCAGTGTGTCAAGTTTCGTTAAGTTTGGAGGTCAAAGGTCCAAGAACGTCCTTGACGTTCGAAAGATGTGCCTTGAAATGACCTTGCATGTCTAGGCATGTTTCATCGAGTTTTACGTGTTCATTTTGGGTGAAATTCATGTGAGAGGTCCTAAAATCGTATACGGTCATGTTGTTGTTTGAAACGTATGGTAAAACATACCCAAGTACCATCCAAGGGTCCTTGAGGAGGGACCTAAAGTTGGGTCCAAGACTGCCAAAGACAGCCCAACCAACGGTTGGCAATCGACGCCCAGTGGGCCAGTCGACGCCCCATTGGTGGTGGATCATCGATTGGGATTTAGTCGTGGGTGAAGAGCATCCAAGTACCAGCCTCAGTCCCAGACCACGGACCAATAGGACGGTCTATTGGTCAAGGGACGGTCCGTTGGTGGCTGTCCGTCGATTGCACTGTCCTTGCGTGCAGTTCACTGCCAAGTGAGGGGTGAACTTATAAATTCACCCCACGTCAAAATAAAAGGTTTGTATGTTCCTGAGGGGTCTTTTGGGTATTTTAAATGTGTATTTAATTCTATAACACTTAGAAGATTTCATTCTTCAAAATCAAAACCCCAAAATCCCTTAGAAATTCCTTAAGACTCCATTGAAGCCAAAATTCAAGGAAGAGCTTGTATTGAAGATTTGAGTGGTGATTCTTCATCAAATTGGAGGATTAGATTCATTGAGATATGATTTTTGATCCTTGAAACTCGTTTCATCAAGGAGCCCAACTTTAAAAGATGTTTTCTAAAGTTTTCAAAAGATGAATTGACCTATTTCATGATCTACCATGGGCTGTTGCATTAAAGGTATTTAATCATTGTTTAGTAATTGAATTGTTGTTATTTAGATGATTTTAACTTGAATAACCTATGAACCCATGTAATTGATAAACCCTAGTTTTTGACTAATTTATGGGTTACTTGATATTGGTCTAATGCTTATGTATTAATGCGTAGTTTCTTACAGGCTTTCTAATGATGTAAGAATTGTATTCAATTGATATCTAATTTGTGTTAAATTGATAAATCTATATTGAATTGACTTATATTTCATTGAGAATTATATTTTATGCATTTAATTGATGTTCATGGCCATGGGTAAGGGCCTTGTGATATTGAATTGGGTTATATAGCACCGGATTGAAGTGTTGATGATGGAGTGGTGGTACGCTGCCCTATTTTCCTTTATTTTAGGTTAATTAGACTTCAATTATGTTGTGATTGGTTTGGTCCACTTATGGTGGCAGTGTTATGTGAATTGATGTGGCTTTGTCGGCGTTATTTTAAGTCTTATGATGATCATTGCCTTGTCGGCACTACTTTAAGTAATATGACTATTTGCGTAGTTGATTATGTGATGTATGATCATATCTACCAATGTGAAGTAATGTGAAAGTATGTGATTTCTTCTATTGATGCTATTCAGGTGATCATGTTAGACTAGGACTATGGTCGTGTATGTAGTCTTAGAGTTGAATGGATGATTGTTCCTACTTGGCTATGTGAAGTATATAATGGTGATATAGTAGTGTATAGGATGACTTTGACATGATAATAGTTGTTCCTATGTGCTACTAGAATGACATGTAAAATGTGCTAAAGTGAAGTAATGGTGTGTCTTGTCTAGGTTGACTTAAGTGCGTTACTTGATGCATGTATTATAGTGAATATGTGATGTGTTGACTTAGGGAGATAAATCGCCTTAGTCGTGAATGAATGAATTATTTGTGAGACCTTGAATGATGATAAGAGGGTCCTTTATGTGAAACCTTGAACCTAGTGGTAAGGTTATGAAATTTGAAGTCGAATGTCGTCATGGTATCCTTCATGTAATGAATGATGGAAATAAGGTTGATTTTCTGGAAAGGCATCATATCAATACTTAGGAAAGTCATGATGAGCTTCTAGTCGCCATAGTGAGGTAGCCCTAGTGGACCTTTCTTTGGTAGGGTAAATGTAATTGAGTTATGAACTTTATATGGGACCCTTTTGTATGAACCTTAATGTGCTTTAATCTATGAGAACGAAGGCTAGCACCGAGTGAGTATGGTAAGGGAAGTAGTTCTAGTTAAAGAATGAGACTACATTACAACGCATGCCCTTCATATTCCTTAACCATGTGCCTACATGGGATGTGTCCAAGTTCTACCATTGGCAAGTAGAACAACCTCATCGGAGTAGGATAGAACTCTGGATTCCATGTTTTGCTACCATGGTCTATGTCGGTTATTGCCTATTCTCATTATATGGTATACCTATTAGCATTAGAGAAGTTCTATGAGGTTTAGGTGGTGGTATGGGACGCTATCTAGACATTGCACAATAGGCTTTGAAGGTGTTAGTAAGAGTCCCTAGGTCTTCTCCAAGATCATTACTTGAATGTCCTTTATGTGATGAGTGTTTCTTAATGAACTTATGAATTAATGACTTAAGTTCAAAAGTATGTAAATGCATGAGTACCTAATCTAAAGTGACTTAAGGATTCCTTAGCGAAAGTGTGAAGAGGGCACATGGGATGATATCTTCGTGTCTTATTTATGGAAGTCTTGAGAATGACTCTAGTTAGGGAAGTTGGTTGTTATGTTTGACATGACCTAATCTTAGGAAGTCTTAAGGATTATTTAGGTAACCTTGAGGAGGGTGTATGGGCGTTCTCTTCTAGGAGTACTTAAGTAAGTCATTTTGATAGCCTTGGTAAGGAGAATGTCATATCTTATATGTTATGTGTTTGATGTCTTGTAGGTGTGTATGTGTCTCATTATGAGTAATCTTGAGGATTGTTTAGGCACATTTAGAGAGGGTGTATGGGCGGTCTCTCTTTGTGTGACTTAAGTGAATCTTAGGATAGGGTTTAGTGGGATAACTACATGCTAGAAGGTGTCTCATATGGAGGTAAGTGAATTCAATGTAACAGTGAAGCACTTCACCATATAGTGAATTGAGCTCATTGTAAGGTGGTCTCTAAAAATGTGATAATTGTTTTAAATGTTATCTTATGTATTTTTAAGTTGATAAATATTGTTCTTATGATTATATTGTGATATTTAAAAGAAAAGATGCATACTTCCAATAAATGTCCATTTTCATGTTTTTTATGCATTATGTCATACTTAGTACATGTGGTTGTACTAATCCATGCTTTTATATATCTCTATAGTTGTTTGTAGGTGAGGAGCATTTAGGAAGGAAGACTAGGACCGTAGCATCGTTCAAGAAAAGTTGAAGTATGTCCTCAATTGACTCGAGGGCATATATAGATGTATTTTATGTCTTTTATTTTGAAGTATTGTAATAGATTAAGTATTTCTATGTTCATATTGTGTATGGTCCGTGTCCCAAGTATTCTCGTGTCTTAAGTTTGATGAGATTGAGACTTAGCATTTCCTATGATTTTATATGAAAGAGGGTTTTTAAAGACTATGAAGTGTTTTGTGAAAATTTTTAATTCCGCACTACTTTTCACTATGTATATGCAATGAATAATATGAAAGGGCTTGTATAAGACCTCCGAAAGGTTGAGTACGCCCATAACAATCCGAGATTGTGCCCTAAGTTCTAAGGTGTGGTCTTGGAATGTGACAAGTAGTTCTAGTCAAAGGATGAGACTATAATGCAAAGCACGCACTTCATATTCCTTAACAATGTGCCTAAATGGGATGTGTCCAAGTTCTACCATTGTCAAGTAGAACACCCTCATCGGAGTAGGTTAGAACTCAGGATTCCATCATTTTCTACCATGGTCTATGTCGGTTGTTGCCTATTCTGATTATATGTGATACCTACTAGCATTAGAGAAGTTCTATGATGTTTAGGTGGTGGTATGTGATGCATCTAGACATTGCACAATAGGATTTGATTTTGATAGTTAAAGTCCCTAGGTATTTTCCAAGACCATTACTTGAATGTACTTATGTGATGAATGAACGTTAAATGAAGTAATGAATGTAATGACTTAAGTTAGTAAAATATGTTAAATGAATAAGTACTTATCTAGTGTAGTTAAGGATTGTCTAGTTAATGTGTGAAGGGGGAATAATAATGGTCACTTCTTATCTTTACTAGATAAGTCTTAAGAATGACTCTAGTTAGGGAAGATGGTTGATTTTGTGGACATGATCCAAACTTAGGTATTCTTAAGGATTAGTTAGGTAATCTTGAAGAGGTCAATCATGGACGTTATCTTTTTTATTTACTTAAATAAGTCTTATGATAACCCTTGGAAGGAGAATGTCATATTATCTATGTGTTGATGTATTAAGTGAGAATGATTCTACCTTAGGTAGTCTATAGGATATCTTAAGGGTGTGTGTAAGGGATTGTATGGGAGGTCGCTTCACAACTCACTCAAGTAAACCTTAGAATCACCTTTGGTAGGAGGATCTCATGTTCATATTTTTGATGTCTTGTAAATGTATGTTGATCTCATTATGGGTGGTCTTAAGGATGTTTTAGGTGTGCCTAGAGAGGGTGTATCGGCGGTCTCCCTTTTTCTTACTTAAGTGAGTCTTACGATAGATTTTAGTGAAGGAATTATATGCTAAAAGGTATGCAAGGTGAAGCTAAAGAACTTTACTGTAACAGTGAAGTGAGTTGACTGTACAGTGAAGTAAGCTCACTATAATATTTCTTTAAAATGTGACTAATTGTTTAAATGATTTCTTATGTGTTTCTATGTTGTTAAATGTTTTTCTTATGATTATAGTATGATGTTTTAATCAAAATTTATGAAAAACACGTTATTTACTAAATGTTCCTTTTTCATGGTTCTTGCATGGCTGCCCTACTTAGTGCATCTAATGTGCTAACCCCTTCTTTTCCATTTTTGACTAATGTGTAGGGAACTGGAAGTCTTGATATGCCATGGAGGATGGATAGGTTTCTAAGGGTTGAAGATGAATTATTGGTGAGTCCTCATCGATTCGAGGACAATATCCACATGTTCCTTTATGTCTTAGTCTTTATTTTATGTCTTGTATGGGTTTAGTCCCAAGTATTGTATACTCCAAAGTTTAGATGGTTCAAAGAGATGTTGTAAAGGTTTAATGTTTTAAATGAAAGTCTTTCTCTTGTGTACTGTTTATGGAAAGAGTTCTTCTTGTGTGAAGAAAGTTTCAAAATTCTTACTCATTTTAGTATGTTTATTATGGAATGAATGGTACGAGTGGCTTCTCATCATCGTTTGTTATCAACACATTTACCCAAATTAGAAGCGTATCCATCAGGCATTTTTAGCTCACGAACCCACTAACATACATCTTTCTTTTGGTCGTCATTTAAGGTAATCTTTGCTTTCGGTTTAATCCATCTACCATCAGCATTCTGTTGCAGGTGTAAATCATTTTGACGGATATATTCTTTTAAGTCCATTCTTGCCTTCTCATCATCGTTTGTTCTCTCACTTTAATCCATGATTGTATGGAACATATTGTCAAAGACATTCTTTTCGATATGCATTATATCAAGATTGTGGTAAACTAGATTGGTCTTACAGTATGATATATCCCAAAAAATACTTTTTTTGGTCCAATTATGTGATTTTTTATAACCGTAAAACCTGCGCGGACCAGATTCAGTATTCTTAGGAAATCCTTTAATTTTTCCGACACTTGTTCTCCAGTTAACCTAGGAGGAGGTCTAGACTTTTCTTCTCTTCCTTTATAAAAAGCATTCTTCTTTCCTCTATATTAATGATTAAGAGGCAATAATTTCCGATTAAAATCAAACCAAGAAACTTTTCTTCCATTTTTCAAGCTCAAAGTTTTCGTTTCATCCATACAAATTGGGCAAGCTAATTTACCTGTTGTACTCCATCCTGACAGCATGCCATAAGCAGGAAAATCATGAATTATCCACATCAATGCTGCCCGCATGAGAAAATTTTGTTTCTTGGACATGTCATAAGTGACTACACCATCATTCCATAACTGTTTTAAATAATCTATTAATGGTTGAATATACACATCAAATTTTTTTGGGATTATGACGACCTAGAATAATCAATGTTAACAACAAATATGGGTCATTCATACAAATATCAGGAGGAATATTGTACGGTGTAACAATCATAGGCCAACAAGAGTATGATGATATAGATTGGACAAATGGAGTAAAACCATTTGAACAAAGACCAAGCCTAACATTTCTAGGCTCTACAACAAAGTCTGGATAATTTCGATAAATATTTTTCCATGATTCTCCATCTGAAGGGTCGCATAACACACCTTCTTCCTTGAAATTTTCATAGTGCCACCTCTTGTGTTCAGAAGATTTTTACGAAGAATATAACCGTTGAAGTCTAGGAATAAGTGGAAGGTAATGCATTGTCTTGTGTGGAACATTTTTTAAGTGGAAGGTAATGCATTGTCTTGTGTGGAATATTTTTCTTACCCTTATTCCCCACATGGTTTTTATAACGAGGTTCTTTACAAATCTTACATTTTGTTATTTCTTTATCAGCCTTGTAATATAGCATACATCCATTAACACAACAATCAATTTTTTGGCCAGTTAGACCAAGCCCCGACACTAGCTTCTTCGCTCGGTAGTAATCAAGAGGTATCTTATTATACGAAGAGCTTGTCTCTTTCATTAATTGAGTTATTGCATTAAAGCAACTATGAGACATATTGTATTCAAATTCAATACTCATCATTTTAATAGCCACAAACAACTCTGAATATTTGCATCTATGCCATCAGGGATTCTGAGTTGAATTCAACATTTTGTAGAATCTTCTAGCACCAATATTCGGAGACTCTTCCATATTGGGTTCAACTTGATGAATAAATTCTACAGCAGCATAATCATCAATCATACCTACGTTTTCACAATTTTTTTCTAGAATGTTACATTGACTGCTTGAGGGCATTTCAAAGTCACATTCTTGATGACTACTTGAGTCACGAGAATAATCATGTTCATTTAAATTAATTGAAGGAACTTCCTCTCCATGTGACGTCCAATACAAATATCTTGGTGTGAATCATTTTTGAAAAACATGCACATTAACTTCATCGGGTGTCAAGTGCTTCATATTTTTACGACATTTACAAGGACACCTTAAACCTTTTTGTGACAAATACTTCTGTTGACTACAAGAAAATTTAATAAATTCGTGCATTCCACTTATAAATTCATCAGTATATACCGCTCGATCGGAGATTTGTCTATTTACCATCCATTTTAGATGCTCGGGAATTTTCATTTTTTGAACCAAAAAAAGTAATATATTTGTAAACACATAAATAATGAAATTTAGATATTTATGCTTAAACAATGGTTGGGGAAAGCTACTAGTCAGTCACATGAACCTAAAAATATGCACATAACAATACAAGAACAAGGACACAAAAAAGAAACACGATACTTGCCTGGAAAGAAGCTACATAAGAAACAAAACATAATTGTAATGTATAGGGCACAACAACTTTTGAATACTCCCCTATATATTTAGAAATTTCATACACTTTTTAATCATTTGAAAAGAGAGTATATACAACTAGCCCAAATATATTAATATCCTACATACTAGAATAATCTTTAAAGCATTCTAATATGAGAACACACAACATACATATGATGTATGAACTGAAGCAAAGGTCTGAAAAGAATGAAATTGTAAGTTAATTCTCATAGATGTGTCAACCGAGTACTTTTGACGTTTCGCATTCTACTCATGGTCCATGAGACAAATTTGTTAGGAAACAAAATGTAATCACAAAATGGCTTGGATTGAATTAAATTAAATTTGGTTTGTTCCATCAAGTAAAGGAAACGGAATGAGCAACACGATCCAACATCAAATAATCACATCATTAACAATTCGAATATAATCACAAAATTGCTCAAAAAAACTTGATTATAAAATGAAAGAACAAAGCATCTTCTTCACTCTAAACAAGAGCACAAACATTGAAGGTATCCTGCAGACGCTTTGATGCCTTAACCATCCCAAAAAACAGAAACCCAAACTGCTACAGTGGTTGTTTTAAGCCACAATAAAATCAATACTTACCAGATTTTAGTGAATCAGTTCCACATGATCTTTTTGGGGAACTTTTTCAGAAATCAAACTACAAGAACATAAACTGAAATATGCAATGCAAACATGTTTTTCCACTGCTGAATTGAGCAAGGAGAAAAACTGATGAACATGCAAAGAAAAGATGACAAGTTGTACTAAGCTTCAAGATAATTAATATATTGGTACTTCTAATTTTAGCTCTCTCTATAATTGTACTTGACTCTACTACTCATTTGCAGGATTCTCTTAGTAAAAAAAATGGACCAAGGAACTTTAACGCAACAAGACACTCACCTATGCTTCTAGATATAAACATGAATTCATGCAATAGTAAACACCGTTCAGATTCTTTAATGTATGAGTAAATCATGAGATATTTTTCCTTATAGTATAAAGTAGTTGGAATAATAGATTATATGGTAATAAGTTAAAGTATATAAGGCAAGAGTTAAAGGAGCTGAATCCACACTTAAAATTGCTAAACAATAATAATTACTGAGGAGCCACAAAAAATACCTAACTCATCAGACACTATATAAGCGACAGTGCAACAGCCAGAAGTGACCAAATTAAAGGAGCCATTGAGTTAAAGTAATAGTTCAATCTTTAGGGATGGAAATTGTGGCAGGGAAGGGTGGGTCAAAGCTTTATAGTTAAAATTTTATTATGGGACAGGGCATATTTCATTTTCTAGTTTTCAAACTTGGTTTATTCCGTATGCCTCAACCTATTTGATCTAAACAAACTTATTTTCATGTTATTAGGTTTAAGTAAGGCAAGAAATGATGCTATGAATCAAAAAAAATTGCATACTATGAATTTCCTCCATAGATTATATATAAATGTCATGCAACAGGACCAGTTAGCCAATAGATTGCTTGATTAAATAAGACACCAAATTTCCACATTTCTCATAAAGTGTCCAAAAATTGTACAATTAACCAAAGTAAACAAAAACTAGGATTGTATCGCTTTTTTTTTTTGTTACAACATCACTATAGAGTTAGTTCATCAATAAGGCTAATCACAACATGAGTACATAAATCAAATACGTGAAGACACTTAAAAGGAAGTAGTAATCTATTGGTGCCAAGCATAAAGACGATTAATCCTAGGATAAGTCTCTCTAATTTTAAATGAACTGATAATGTGAGTTAAGTCAGAGTTCATAATTATTCAGGGTACATTCCTATGTAAAGTGAAGCCAACCTTCTTAACTAATAACTTATTTTCTATGTTAAAAGATAAGGAGGATTCAACAAATTTAATTTTTTTATTTCACATGCCTCAATTTTTAACTGGAAGTGTATTCTATAATCTATTCATATCATATTCATCTATTTGATTAGTATGAATCTCAATTAGACCAGAAAGATGGTTTAGAGAGTAGTAAATTGTGATCTTATGGTCTATTTAAGTAGCAAATCAGCATCAACAATACTGAAACTCAAAACAAAAGCTACAACATACTTGTTTAAATATGTCACAATTAAATAGAAGGAGAAAAATAGTTATAACCAAATTTCAGTTTAAACAGTTATAACCAAATTTCAGTTTCATTCAAACTGACCATTTTTCCATTAAAAGAGTACAAGATATAATGCACAACAACTCACATTCATGCATTAAAACATAAACTCACTTTATAGAAAAATTGAATAGTTTTGTACACTGATCCGTTGACATCAACAAATTGAAGAGTCTAGAACAGACACAATCGGCATAATATTAAACTTCAACAAGCTACATAGAAGAAGTATAATAAAGACATACACTCATATTCTTAAATATTTTTGGCAAGTTTACCCACCAACCACCATCTATATGTATGGGCATGGGCTGTAGCAATCTGTTTGAAGAAATATAGCTAATGAAAAAGAACAAATGAGCTAAACTTAAGACCGCAACAATTATTGACCTCACAGAGCTTGAAATTTTTTAAAAAAGAAATTGACTAAATGTTCATTCAAACTGATTCGGTAAAATAAAAAATTTCATATTAACCTCACAGAGCTAGAAATATGCATATTAACCTCGATTTTTGGCAAGCAAATCTTCACGATCTATAGTCCTTTTATAATATCCCAAAATGAACTAAGGTGAACTAGAGCCTCATGGTTATCTCTTGAGTTGACTGTAAGTTAAACAAATTTAGTTTAGTGTCATTAGGCAATGTGCGAAGTTTGGAGTTCAATCGACCAAGGACGTCCATGACGTTTGGATGGTATGCCTTAGAATGTACTTGTGCGTCTTGGTGTGTTTGGATGAGTTTTCCGTGTTCGTTTTACTCGAAACTTGCATTAGATGTCCCTAAGACCTAGACGACTTAGTTTAGGGGTTTAACGTCCAGGAAAGGCCCCCATCTAGGACCCACAAGGGATCCCTAGATGAAGGGCCCAAGACTTGGGCAAAGTCTGCCAGAATCAGTGGCCATCGACGACCCTAGGGACGGTCCGTTGGTCCCTCGATGGTCCATCGACCTAGGGCGTATCTTGGAGCAGTGAGTTGGGGTTTTGGCCATGCTCCATTTGGAGCTAAGTGTCCACCAACAAAACCTCGCCATCGGTCCGTTGGACCCTCGACGTCCGTTGGTGAAGGTCTCATCGGTGAGACCTGCCAATGCCTGTTAAGTGGCTGCCAACTTGGGGTGTTTTATGTAAATACACCCCAAGTCTTATAAGACCCTAGGTGCATAATTTTAGTGTTTTTAGGTTACATTAAATTAGTTTTAAATACTAGACCTAGACAAGACTCCCTCATTTCTAAATTCAAACTCTCTCTCTAAAGACAAACTCTCTCAGGACTCCATTAGGAAGCTAGAGGTCAAGGAAGGATAGGAGGGCTGGTTGGACGTGTCTCTTCATCAAAAACTCTTCATTTTTGGCTTGCTTAGCGAGGTATGGTATCCATTCTTGAATATCTTTTCATTCATGAAGCCAACTTCCAAAATGGCTTTCAAAAGGGTTTCTAAATTCCAACTTCTTCTAACTTTGATTTCTAATGTGGGTCCTCTTGTATTTAAGTTCTAATGGTTTAAATGTATTTATATTGGTTTTAATTGATGATTTTGGTGTTAAAACTCGATGAAACTCTTGTTTATGCATACTTAAAAATTTGGCTTGAAAATGGGTTATGTGAGCATGACTTGAGTAGGGTATGAACTTGGGTCTTCTTGTAATTGTCATGTTGGTGTAGCTACTGCCCTAAGGGACTTAATATGGTTAAATATTGATAAATTGCTTATGGGTAATGATGGTTTGATTTGTTGATGAGTTGCTCTCATTGTATAGTTCTTATTATGAATTTCTATTTGAGTGGTATGGTCCACCTTATGGGTGGCGGTGCTAATTGATGAACTTGATGTTATTTAGTATGTTTTGAATACGTAATCTTGAAGGTCTAATATGTGAAATGAATATATATCGGAAATGGGTCTTCTATTGTGTTTGATGTAGCTTGAATTGCATGTTTGACCTAGTTTATGTCTAAATAAAGTATATGATTTTGACAAGCATGTAGAGTGTGTAACTTTATGAATCAAGGTTAAAGTATGTGTAGAACTTTTTGATAATGAGATGATGCTTATATGCAAGGTGTGCACATGCACACACAAACACTTTAAAGAATGTATTATGTCAAGTTGAGCAAAAAGGGGAATCTTGAGGTGGACACACTTCGTGAGTTGAGATGTAGTGTCTAGTATCAATCTCTCCATTCCTAGTGAGCTTTATAAGATAGACTATTATGTTGAGAAATCCGTGGGGAGTTATGCCTAGCACTGAGAGGATATGAAGGGGAGGTGGATTACACTTCGTGAGTTGAGATGTTGTAATCCAAAGTACCTCTTGAGATGAGTATTCCTCGTTAGTAGAGAGTGAGTTACTTAGTAACAATCTCCTTATCCCTTAACTATGTGCCCGCATAGGTGTAGCTATTGGAAAAGCCATGTAAACTCTAAGAAGCATGACCTTACACAAGGCAAGTAAGGATCCCTCATCCGATAGGGGTTAATATCGGGATTCCATGTCGCTCTCATGGTCTTTGTCGGTTAAGCTAACTCCCACAAAAGAATTGATTTGAAACTAGTTAACTTGTATATTGTTGATATTGTGTATGTATGTCGTGAAGTGCTCGATCCACATTAGTTACCTAGTAGGAGCACTAAGTGGAGTAGTAGTATGGGATGCTATTCTCACATTGCACTTGGTGTGACCTATACCTACTATGGGAGAAGAGTACTTTCATGAAATCCGTGTGAATGAGTACTATGGTGTGGTGTTATGGATGATTATTTGGAGTACTTGAGTAAATGGAATCCATTAGGAGCACTAAGTGGGAGTGGTAGTATGGGATGCTACTCTCACATTGCACTTAGTGTGACCTATATTTCCATGAGTGTTTTGCATATGTTAGCCAAGGGCGTGGATTTGATTTCCAACGAAGTAAGCCTAAGATTTGGTGGTTTTAAGGGTCGCTTTGGTGTGCTTTGAAGGGAGGTGTAATGAGATTCCCTTTTGCTCACCTTAGGGAGTCTTAGGATAACCTTGGGTTAGGGCAACTTCAAAGGAAAATGAGTTCATATGACTTGGACAGTGCCATTCACTTTAAGGTCTTCATTGTAAGAATTCAAAATGTTCACTGTAATGCTTTATTCAATTTTACTGTAAGTTTAGTAAGTTCATCGTAATGTTCCTCTTTGTTTACTCTAAGTTTTAGTAAAGTTGCCGTTAAGTATTGATTGTCGAATTTGATGTTGGTTTGTTTCTAAATTCATGAATATTATACTTAAATTGCATGAAAAACTATTTTACTAAAATGTCCCTTTTCGTATGTTTTTGCATATGCCATACTTAGTACATTGTTGTACTAACCCCATACTTTTATATACCTTATGAGTATAGGTTGGAAGCCTTTTGGAGGATCGGAGTTGAAGCTTGGGAACTCTATCTCTCAAGAATTGGGTATGTCCTCATATATTCGAGGACATAGTTTTATGTTTCTTAGTTTCTTTATTAAGACTTAAAAATGTATTTACTTTATTGTAAAGGGCCGTGTACCTAAGATTCTAAGTTGTGTCTTTATGTTGGCTTGTGACGATAAGATTTCCTAGTATTTATGAAAAGACATCTTTTATTATTATTATCATGAAAAGTTTTAATTCCGCACTACTTTTCATGCTTTATGTTATGAATGCTAGTTAGAGGGCTTGTACGAGACCCCAAAGGGATCAAGTACGCCCGGGAATGATTCGAAGGTTTTCCCTAACTTCTAGGGGGTGCTTTCGGGTCGTGACAGACTTTGTATCAGAGCATAAGGTTTTGGGAAATAGTTTAAGGTCTAAAAGTCTCACAAGCCACATCTAGTAGTATCTTGGTCATTGGTGTGAGTCGCGACACATCCATGGACAAGAGGCTATAGGATGCTAGTAGTTTCACTTTCTTCTGTATTCTAATATCGTGCCTTAGAGTTAAGTATATAAGGTGTCTTTTCTCAACCTCTTTTTTGTGTGTTTTTAGGACATGAATACGAGGAGATCGACCGCTAGAAGGGAGGAGGGAGGTGTACCAAATGAGAGAGTCCTTCCCCATGTTGACCAAGTTCCTATTGTTGGCTTAGGGGAGGAAAATGAGGAGGTTCCTCTTCAAGAACCTCAAGTGCCTCCGGAACCTCAAGGACCTCAAGTGCCTCCTATGCCTCAAGCTCCTTTTGTTGAGGGTGATATGACTAATGCGGAGTTGAGGGCTGCCCTAATGAACTTGACCCAACTCATGACGGCTCAAGCTCAAGTCGTCAACAATCACTTTGTGGGCCAAGCTAACCAAGGAGATAGGCCCCAACCAAATGCTAGTACTCCCGCTTCTAGGATTCGGGATTTCATGAGAATGAACCCTCCTACCTTTCATGGCACTAAGGTGGATGAAGATCCACAAGGCTTCATAGATGAGGTTTTCAAGGTGGTAGATGCTATGGGTGTGACCCCTAGGGAGAAAGCGGAATTGGCCGCTTACCAACTTAAGGATGTTGCTCAAGTGTGGTATGAGCAATGGAGGGGTGAGAGACCCTTAGAAAGAGGGCCGGTTGATTGGGAGGAATTCAAAGAGGCTTTCCTAGATAGATTCTTTCCTTTAGAGTGGAGGGAGAAGAAGATGGTTGAATTCATGAACCTTCGTCAAGGGGGAATGAGTGTGCAAGAGTACTCTCTCAAATTCACCCAACTCTCTAAGTATGCCCCAAACATGGTAGCCAACCCTAGGGCTAGGATGAACAAGTTTGTGATGGGCGTGTCTAGCTTGGTGGAAAAAGAGTGTCGTACGGCAATGCTTCTTAATGACATGGATATCTCTAGGCTCATGGTTTATGCGCAACAAATTGAGGAGTCCAAAATTAGGGAGATAAGGCAAGAGGGTAAGAGACCTAGGTCGGATGATTCTAGTCACCAAAGGCCTAAGAAGAGGTTTTATCCCCAAGATTCTTCAATGGGAAACAAGGATAGGGCTCCAAATCAACTTTCTCAAGGTGGTGGTCATTCCTATGAAAGGGCTAGGTGCCCTACTTGTGGCAAGCAACATGGGGGTAAGTGTCTTGCCGGAACGGATGGTTGTTTTGCATGTGGTAATAAGGGCCACAAGATGAGGGACTGCCCAAACCTTAAATCAAGGGGGAGAGATGTCAATCAAGCTTCCCTAGATCCTAATGCTCCCAAGAAGAACCCTTCCTATGGGATGGGGGCTAGAAAGGATAATTAATCCGGATTGATGGTTTTGGTAAGTCTTAACTCTTTGTTATTGTTGCTTTTGTGTTATGAAATGAGTTTATATGGTTTTATAGTTCATATGATTATGTCATCTTGATGAATTGATTAAAGAATGAATTTTCAAAAAATTTGGTAGCTTGGCAGTGAACACAGTGAACTTCACCGTAGAATTTTGACATTTTGAAGAAAATTGTTTTGTCTTGAATTTTAGTTTCAATGTGTGTAAAAGTATTGTATATGAGCATGTTTAATGTTGGAGAAGGTAGTTACTCCATAAAAGAAGTTTAAGGTTGAGTTTTGACTTTGTGAAGTTTGGCAAAAGTTGCCTATGTTGCTAAGTGTTGAAAGTGTGAAATGATGTTCCTTGCTAGTTGATGCTTTGATTGTTGTGTTTTGATCATATCTAAGTGTATTTATGATGCTAAGTGAGTCCTTGTTGTTCTTAAAATTTAAGTGTCATTCGAGGACGAATGTTATTCCAAGTGGGGAGAATATAACGCCCCAAAATGAACTAAGGTGAACTAGAGCCTCATGGTTGTTTCTTGAGTTGATTTTAAGTTAAACGGAGTTAGTTTAGTGTCCTTAGGCAGTGTGCGAAGTTTGGTTAAGTTTGGAGTTCAATCGACCAAGAACGTCCATGACGTTTGGATGGTATGCCTTAGAATGTACTTGTGTGTCTTGGTGTGTTTGGATGAGTTTTACGTGTTCGTTTTACTTGAAACTTGCATTGGATGTTCCTAAGACCTAGACGACTTAGTTTAGGGGTTTAACGTCCGGCACGACCCCACCTAGGACCCACAAGGGGCCCTAGATGAAGGGCCCAAGACTTGGGCAAATCTGCCAAAACAGTGGCCATCGACGACCCTAAGGACGGTCCGTTGGTCCCTCAACGGTCCGTCGACCTAGGGCGTCGATTGGACCAGTGAGTTGGTTGGCCATGCTCCATTTGGAGCTAAGTGTCCACCAACGAGACCCTCCAACGGTCCGTTGGCCCTGACGGTCCGTTGGTGAAGGTCTCGTCGTGAGACCTGCCAAGCCTGTTAAGTGGCTGCCAACTTGGGGTTTTTATGTAAATACACCCCAAGTCTTTTAAGACCCTAGGTGATAATTTTAGTGTTTTTAGGTTATATTAAATTAGTTTTAAACCCTAGACCTAGACAAGACCCTCACTTCAAATTCAAACTCTCTCTCTAAAGAAAACTCTCTCAAGACTCCATTGAAGCTAGAGGTCAAGGAAGGAAGGAGGGCTGGTTGGACGTGTTCTTCATCAAAAACTCTTGGTTTTTCTTCTTATGAGGTATGGTATCCATTCTTGAATATCTTTTCATTCAAGAAGCCAACTTCCAAAAGGTTTTCAAAAGGGTTTCTAAATCAACTTCTTCTAACTTTGATTTCTAGTATGGGTCTTCTTGTATTTAAGTTCTAATGGTTTAAATGTATTTATCTTGGTTTGAATTGATGATTTTGATGTTAAAACTCCATGAAACTCTTGTTTATGCATACTTCAACTTTTGCTTGAAAATGGGTTATGTGAGCATGATTTGAGTAGGGTATGAACTTGGGTCTTGTTGTATTGTCATGTTGGTGTAGCTACTGCCCTAAGGGCTTAATATGGTGAAATATTGATAAATTTCTTATGGGTATGATGGTTTGATTTGTTGATGAGTTTCTCTCATTGTATAGTTCTTATTATGAATTGCTATTTGAGTGGTATGGTCCACCTTATGGGTGGCGGTGCTAATTGATGAAATTAATGTTATTTAGTATGTTTTGAGTACGTAATCTTGAAGGTCTAATATGTGAAATGAATATATATCATAAATGGGTGTTCTATTGTGTTTGATGTAGCTTGAATTGTATGTTTGACCTAGTTTATGTCTAAATGAAGTATATGATTTTGAGAAGCATGTAGAGTGTGTAACTTGATGAATCAAGGTTAAAGTATGTGTAGAACTTGTTGATAATGAGATGATGCTTATATGCAAGGTGTGCACATGTACACACACACACTTTAAAGAATGTATTATACCAAGTTGAGCAAAAAGGGGAATCTTGAGGTGGACACACTTCGTGAGTTGAGATGTAGTGTCTAGTAGCAATCTCTCCATTCCTAGTGAGTTTTATAAGATAGACTATTATGTTGAGAAATTCGTGGGGAGTTATGCCTAGCACCGAGAGGATATGAAGGGGAGGTGGATTACACTTCATGAGTTGAGATGTTGTAATCCAAAGTACCTCTTGAGATGAGTACTCCTCGTTAGTAGAGAGTGAGTTACGTAGTAACAATCTCCTTATCCGTTAACTATGTGCACGCATAGGTGTAGCTATTGGAAAAGTCATGTAAACGCTAAGAAGCATGACCTTACACAAGGCAAGTAAGGATCCTTCATCCGATAGGGGTTAATATCGGGATTCCATGTTGAGCTCTCATGGTCTTTGTCGGTTAAGCTAACTCCCACAAAAGAATTGATTTGAAACTAGTTAACTTGTATATCGTTGATATTGTGTATGTATGTCGTGAAGTGCTCGATTCACATTAGTTACCTAGTAGGAGCACTAAGTGGGAGTAGTAGTATGGGATGTTATTCTCACATTGCACTTGGTGTGACCCATACCTACTATGGGAGAAGAGTACATTCATGAAATCCGTGTGAATGAGTACTATGGTGTGGTGTTATGGATGATTATTGTGGAGTACTTGAGTAAATGGAATCCATTAGGAGCACTAAGTGGGAGTGGTAGTATGGGATGCTACTCTCACATTGCACTTAGTGTGACCTATGTTTCCATGAGTGTTTTGCATATGTTAGCCAAGGGCGTGGATTTGATTTCCAACAAAGTAAGCCTAAGATTTGGTGGTTTTAAGGGTCGCTTTGGTGTTCTTTGAAGGGAGGTGTAATGAAGATTCCTTTTTAGCTCACCTTAGGGAGTCTTAGGTTAACCTTGGGTTAGGGAAACTTCAAAGGAAAACGAGTTCATATGACTTGGACCGTGTCATTCACTGTAAGGTCTTCATTGTAAGAACTCAAAATGTTCACTGTAATGCTTTATTCAATTTTACTGTAAGTTTAGTAAGTTCACTGTAATGTTCCTCTTTGTTTACTCTAAGTTTTAGTAAAGTTGCCGTAAAGTGTTGGTTGTCGAGTTTTATGTTGGTTTGTTTCTAAATTCATGAATATTATACTTAAATTGCATGAAAACCTATTTTACTAAAATATCCTTTTTCGTATGTTTTTGCATATGCCATACTTAGTACATTGATGACTAACCCCATACTTTTATATACCTTATGAGTATAGGTTGGAAGCCTTTTGGAGGATCGGAGTTGAAGCTTGGGAATTCTATCTCTCAAGAATTGGGTATGTCCTCATATTCGAGGACGTAGTTTTATGTTTCTTAGTTTCTTTATTAAGACTTAAAAATGTATTACTTTATTGCAAAGGGCCGTGTCCCTAAGATTCTAAGTTGTGTCTTTTTGTTGGCTGGTGACGATAAGATTTCCTAGTATTTATGAAAAGACTTCCTTTATTATTATTATCGTGAAAAGTTTTAATTCTGTACTACTTTTCATGCTATATGTTATTAATGCTAGTTAGAGGGCTTGTACGAGACCCAAAAGGGGTCAAGTACGCCCGATTATGATTCAAAGGTTTTCCCTAACTTCTAGGGGGTGCTTTCGGATCGTGACACCTTTACTTTGAAAAACTCCGCTTGGAGAGAGGCATGAGGTCAACTTGGAGAGCTTGGAGCTTGGATCTTTGAATGAGCTTAATCTACACGAATTTTTCTATTGTTTTCATCTCTGCTTTGGAGTTTTGGAGTGAAGGAAAATGGGTTTGGGGAAGAACTTAGTGGGTTTGGCTTAGAGAATATGAAAAGAATCGCTATGAGCTGAAGGAAAATTACTTTCCTAACGTTTTAAGTGTGTTTTTAATTGTTCTAATTATCCAAAAAAAAATATAAGTAAATGTAAGAGAATTCAATATCTAAAAGATAAAAAAATGCCTAAATAAATCCCTAATTATTTTCCAAGGTAATAAAATGCCTTGGTAAATCCCTAAAAATGATTTTCAGACAATCTGGAATTTTCCTTAGATTAAAAAGGAATTTTAAATTTTTTTTATTATGTCTATGTACCTAGGGATTTGCCTAGAGATATCGTTTCTGCGGATATATTTTCCTATATAATTTTAGAGGAGCTAGTTTAGTGTAAAATGACACCAATTTTAGCTGCGAAATATGTTGGAAATATACGTTTTGCAGGAAATATATTCTAATATCGAAGAATTAAAGATATTTCAAAAAAAATCCGCAAGTATTATCTGCAAAAATATTCCCCTTATAATCTCCCCATATAATTTGACGTTTTGTTCTAGTGCAACATCATCAAGTTAAGTCCAGTAACATGTGTATAGCATATTAGAACCATAGCAAAAACAACTCCAACATCATGTTATAACAACAAACATGCTCAAGAGTTTATATCATTACAACACAAGCCTAACACATACCTATAACCCCTTACAAAACATAGTAGTGCAATAGCCTTCTGAAGTCCCATAACCCCACTCAACCATGTAAACCAACCAAAGGATCATAAATAATGTCCAACTTCACATAACATAGTATCATAAGTATTCATCATCATAATTAGCAATATAGATCAAAAACATATTCATAAGTGAAACTAACATAATATAGAATCATTAACATGTAAAGTCATCATATGCATATCATTCACTTTATAAGAGCATAAGAACATAAGAACATCCTTCTAGGACTTACCTAAAGGCCAACTAGTGCAATGTATAGGTAGTGTACCATACCCCTACCTAGACTAAGTCAAACCCCTTAAGTCACCTAGTCAGAGTTTACTTTGTTACTGCATTTAATTTTTGGGAACATCTTAACCACATGAGCTAATATGAAATTCGGTGTCATGAAACCCTATACCGAAAGAAGGTGGACTACTTGCCAAGGTAGTACCAAAACATGATCATAGCATCTAGGTGGATCTACTAGCTAGTACTCCTATGGTAGCAACATAGTTCAAGAACTAGGAGAGAAGTTTGAGACCCTCCAAAATAGCCCCCTCCATTTCTCCTACCGAGGCAACTCCACGTGCCACCTTTGCTCCCACCGTGAAGGTGCACCACGGCCCATCAAGTGGCTCGTGGTTCTCTTAGGATGTAGCTCACCAACGCCCCATCAGACTCACCTCAATTGGATAAGGCATTTTTACGGCTTCCCCTCCCCTTCCGTCAAGTGCACCATGAGTCGAGAAGTAACTCGTGGTGTCTTGGAGAGTAGCTAGGTATCAAGACCTCTTGGCTTAACGGTGGGTTAGAGTAACCTAGCTTGAGTTCATCCTTGCTCTTCAATGGTGGGTTAGAGAGTGAATTTATGAGAGATGGAAAGTGGGTTTTGATTTTTGATTAGGGAGTTATGAAGTGTTAGTTAGTTTAATGAGTTAAAGTCCTTTAATATATAAAAAATTACCAAATTATACCAACCCCGCACTTAATTGGTCAAGGGTAGAATTTACTAATTCACCCTTGGCTTGGCAGCGACTTGCACCAGCTCGCAGGCACCATCGACGACTCCAATACAAGGTCCGTCATTCCATGAACGGACCATCCTGGCAGAGCGTTGTTTGGTTTAGAGACTGATCAAATGGAGACTTGTCTCCAAAAAATCTAAGTGTGGACTCACGACTCCAACAACGGAGCTCGAGTCAATCGATGGGGCATTGTTTGGCCCTTGTTGTTTGCATGCTATTTTGACAGCAATTTAGTCAAAAGTTTGGGTCCTCCTCCAGGGCCCTTAGGGTGGTTCTCGGGAAGTCGTACCCGGATGTTTGACCCTCAATACACTCTAATGTGTGCCCTAAGCATTTTCATATGGTTTGACCTCCATATGACTATTCAAACTCTGTATAAAACCTTAGGCACACTAGTAACTTTTCCCTAGTCTCCGAGCGTCGTGGTCGTTCCTTGACGTTTTGGATTTAATACGTCCCGAACAAGTAAATTCTATTAGTTTTGGTCTAGAATCGTCATTATTCACTAGGTGAGGCTCTAGTAAGGATCATGGATCTTCCGGGGTGTTACATTATCCCCCGCTTAGGAACATTCATCCCTGAATGACACCTTAACTCATTCTTAGGGAAGGAAAGAAACTCAATACTAGCAGCCCAACAACAACCATGCTAACATGAGTCACAACTCATAGGAGGAATTCTCAACTCCTTTCAACACAGAATCATAACATTAGAACATAGGAATTCAATTCGCAATTCATTACACATAAGGCTCACTATTTAACAAAAATTAAGGAGGAACTACTTCCTCCATTTCATTATGAGATCAAATAATATCAAGGAGTTCTCATGGAATTTTCTTCTTAAACAACCTCAATCATGCTCACTACAACACTTATGGAAACAACATAACATGTTACATGCAAGTACAAGTTAACCATGAGGACAAATTTCATGAACATTCAGTTTAAGCATGAACCCTTTACAAATATATGCACATAATGGAAAATCAAGCTAAGTTCAAAATTATTCAAAATTTTATATTACGAGAAACTACTAACCTCAATGTTATCTAGGAGTAATAGTAAAAAGAAGAGGATAGCGGGACTTCATGTCGGCCTCGGCCTCCCATGTTGTACCCTCAACTAGAAGGTTTCTCCAAAGGACTTTTATGGAGGCAACATCTTTATTCATTAATCTCTTAACTTGTCGATCTAAGATCTCTAACAAAACCTCTTCATACGAAAGGTTCTCATTTACCCACAACCCTTCTAACGGGAGAATAGACACCGGATTGCCTATAAATTTCTTTAGCATGTAAACATGGAATACCGGGTGAACCGGGGCTAATTAGTTTGTTCAATTTAACTCATAAGCAACTTTCCCGACCCTCTTTAATATTTCATAAGGGCCCACATACCAGGGAATAAGTTTCTCCTTTTTACCAAACCTCATAACCCTCTTTTATTGGTGAAATATTCAAATAAACCTAATCACCTATTTAGAATTCAAGGTCCCTCTTTCGATCGAAGGGATAGGATTTTCTCCAACTTTGAGCACCTTTCAAATGATCCCTTATGAGTCGGACTTTCCCCACAAACTCATAAACAATTTTGAGACCCATTACTTCAAACTCTACCACCTCAAACCACCCAATTGGAGATCTACACCTCCTCCCATAAAGAGCATCAAAGGGTTCCATGGCGATGCTATAATGATAGCTATTATAGTAGGCAAATTCGACCAATGGTAGAAGGTTATTCCAATTACCCTTGAAGTCAATGGCATATGTGTAAAGACCCTCAAAATGAACTAAGGTATATAGAGCCTCACATGTTCTTAAAAAGGTTGATAACATGTTAATAAAGTGTCTTATAACTTGCATAATTTAATTGAAGAGGTTTGGGGTCAAATGTCCAAGAACGTCCAAGACGTTAGAAAGTTAGTCTTTACACGTGCTAGTGTGTCCTTGTATGTTTGCCTTGTTTTTATGGGTTGTATGGAGTTTAAAAACAGTATAGGTGACCCTAGTACATTAATCAGCATTATTAGGGTCAAAAAGTTTGGGTACGATTCCCCGAGGACCACCCTAAGGTCCCGAGAGGATGACCCAAACGATGGACAATGAAGCTGCTAAAGCCAGCGTTGAGCACCAAGATCTGGAGCCGCTCATGCGTCGTGCACCTGGAATGTATACTTCCCGTGCTTAGAGCGCCCTACACAAGGCTCACTACCTCAAAATCTCTTCACGCAAAAATTAGGAGCTGCCTCCGCGACGCGCATCCACTTCCTAGATTCGGTTAGGTCGTTTTAATGTTATGTTTGGCATGTGTAAAAGTCAATATAAGTATGGTAGTGTTTTGGTAACTTTGGGAGTCGGTTATCAAATGTTTTTATGACTTATTTAACCCTTTTGCCAAGTAAAACCCAAATACCCAATTTGAAATAAGAAATCCCGAAGCCCTTTTCTCTTTCAAATCCTCTCAAAACATCCATTGGAGGGAAAACTCAAGCTCAAGGTAGAAGATAAATTTTGAAGTGGTTTATTCTCCAAATGTGTGGGATTTTCTACTATTAATGTATGTAAATCCTTCATCCTTAGTTAACCATTCATATAAGGAGTTCCTTCAATGGTTTTCAAAGAAGTTTTCATGATCAAAATTTCTATCTTTCAATCTAGCAATGGGTTCATTCTAAAATTGATTTCAAAATCATGCTTATGATAAATTGATGATTATCTATTGTTTATAATTTGAATTTCAATCCAATTTCATGAAGAACCCATGATCCTCCTAGATTATCAATTTGGCCTATAATGTGGGTAATGTGATCTTGATGCTAGATTGACAGAATTATGATTCAATTATGTTAAATTGCCTATTTCTATTGTTATTTAAATGAATTGATGATGAATTATTCGAAATTGATCAAATATGATAAAATCATGGAGAATTGGTAAGGTTTCCCTATTCCCTCTATTTTATAAAGAATTGGTAGTAGAATTGGCTTTGAATGACATTGTGTGGTATGGTCCATTTATAGTGGCGGTGCTTACATTCTTTTCATTATATATGTGATGTGATCATGTATTTAAAGGAAATTGTATTGTGAAGTGTTGTTAAGATTATCACACCTATGAAGTTATATGCCTAGTCTTCTAATCTAGTATCATGTTATAGGTGTATTGATCATGCTTCCTATATGTGAATGATTATGGTAGGGCTAGGTGTAACACCCTAAAATCAACTAAGGTGAACTAGAGATTCGGTTGTGTCTCAACAGGTAATTTTATGTTTAAATCGTTAATAATGATGTTTTGAAGCAGTGTCTAAAGTTTGGTGATGTCGATGAAGTTCGGAAGATTTTCTTTAAAAAGTGCTTGTGCATCCTTATGTATTTTAGTGAGTTTTGCGTGTTCGTTTTTATTGAAATTGATGTGGGATGTTCCTAAGACCTTTATGACTATGCTTAGGGGTTTAACATCCGGCTACGACTCAACCTTGGACCCACATGGGTACCTTGAAGAGGATCCCCAGCGTCTAGGCAGAATATGCCAAGACTGCCCAAACCAACCTCTAATGATGGAGGCAATCGAAGCCCCTTGGGTAAATCGATGCCCCGTCATCTTAGGGAGTAGGTTGGGACTTCTTCAAAAAAAAAATAGTTGGTTTCTTATCATTGAGGTATGATAGTTATCCTTGAAGCTTCATTCATTCAAGGAGAAACTTCTAAATTATTTCAAAAAGGGTTTCAACTTCAAACTTCTTTTTTCCTTGACTCTGAGTATGGGTATTTGTATGAAAACATTTTGATGATTAAAATGAGTAATGCTTAGTGTTTAATTATGATTTTCACGTCAAAACCCCAATGAAAATATGTTTATGCTTTTTATCAACTTTTGGCTTATGAAATCGGCGTAATGAGCATTATTAGTAAATGTTAGGGTTATTTATTCTTTATAATTATATTATGATTTAGCTTCTACCGTAGAGACTATTTTATGATGAATTGTTGGATAAATTATGAATAGGTGTTGAAAGCTTGGATAAATGGTAAGTTGGTTACATTGTTTAACTCTTATTGTGAAATGTTCTTTAGTGGTATGGTCCACCTTTGGTGGCGGTGTTTACTTGAAGTATATGAATGTGAATCTACTTGTGTATTGTGAATGAGTTCATTAAGGCATATTATGTGAAGTAGGATGATAAGGATGTTGTTCTTGTTGATGTTCTTTATGACGATTGTTATGTGAAGTATGCTAGAGATTATGTCTAAGTGAACTATATGTTTATGTGAAGCATGTTAAAGTGTGTAATATGATGAATGAATATGTAAGCATGTTTAGAAGTCAATATTATGAAAATGGTCATTTTATGAAAGGTGTGCTCGCCTGTAGAGACACTCACACTATGAATGAATGAATGAATGAAACTAAAAAATGTGAATGAAAAAGGGAGTCTTGGGGTGGACACTCTTCGTTAGTTGAGATGAAGTGTTTAGTAGCTACCTCACTATCTCGGAAGAGCTTTCTAAGATAGGTTGAGGGATGGATACCCTTTGAGAGTTGACAAGTGGTGTCCAATAAGTTATTCCTTATCCTTTAGTAATGAATGTTTAAGACTCCGCGGGGGAGTCTTGCTTAGAACCGAGAGGATATGAAGGAGAGGTGGTTACACTTCGTGAGTTGAGATGTTATATCCAATGTACCTCTTGAGATGAGTACTCCTCTTGAGTAGAGAATGAGTTACTTAGTAGCAATCTCCTTATCCCTTAACTATGCGCCCGCATAGGTGTAGCTATTGGAGAATCCATGTAAAGGCTAAGAGAATGACCCTACCCTAGGCAAGTGGGGATCCTTCATCCGATAGGGTTTAATGTCGGGATTCCATGTCTTGCTCTCACGGTCTATTTTGGTTAAAGCTAACTAACCACAAAAGAATGTGATGAACTAAGTCTCTTAAAGAGTGTACTACTTAGGGTAGGTGGTGGTAGGTCATGCTATTTATCCATTGCACAAGTAGACACTCGAATGGGGAGTGTTGATGTGTCTTTGTCTTTACTGTATGATTGTTTAACTATGTTATGAAATGAAGTTATGTGACTTAATGTGTAATGTTATGAAAATATGTTAAAGTTACGTATTGTATAATGAAGTTTATGAATGGTGAATGTAGTGTACCTAACTTCATGGAATCTTCAAGCAGCACAAAGTGGGAGTAGTTGTATGGTATGATATTCTCACATTGCACTTTGTTTAACTCGTATTTCCACTTGGGAAAGGGAACTTACGTGAAATCCTTAATGCATGAATCTTCTTCTAATGTCTAGTTATAGAGTGTGGACTTGTTTCCCGTGCGAGGTAAACCCATGGTTGGTAGTCTTTAGGATTACTTAGGTGTGTATTGAAGGGGGGGGGGGTGAGTCTTAGGATAACTTGGTTAGGGAAACTTCAAAGGAAATGAGTTCACTGGGTTTTGGTGTGAATGTGTTCACTGTAAAGCTACTTTGGTTTACTGTAAAAAATATGTTTTTGTCCTAAAATCATGGGAGTTCTATTTTGTGTGATAAATGATGATTCTTATGCGACTTTACTTTTATATTAATGAAGCCTTTATTTAATTGGCATGAAAGCTTATTTCTATTAAAATGTCCCTTTTCGCATGTTTTTGCATATGCCATACTTAGTGCATTGTTTGTACTAACCTCATACTTTTCTATACTCTATAAGTATAGGTTGGAGGCAAGAAGAATTCTAGAAGGAAAAGCTTGGGAATCAAATCGATCAGGACTTGGTATTTCCTCATATATTCGAGGACATAGTCTATGTTTCTTAGTTTCTATTATTAAGACTTTTTATGTATTTCATTCAATGTAAAGGGTCGTGTCCCTAAAATATTTAAGTTGTATCTTTAATATGGCTTGTGAAGACGAGACTACTGTTTAGTATTTATGAAAGATATTTTATTATTACTATAAATGTCGTTAATTTTTTTTATTCCGCACTACTTTTCATGTCTTATGTGATGAATGATAGAAAATGCCTAGTACAAGACTTCCAAAAGCATAAGTACGCAATTGTTCGACCTAAGGGATACCCTAACTTTTAGGGGGTATTTTCGGGTCGTGACAAACTTTGTATCAGAGCATAATTTTATGGGAAATAGTTTAGGGTCTAAAGTCTTACAAGCCACGTCTAGTAGAGTCTTGTTCATCGGTGTGAGTCGCGACACATCCATGAGTGAGAGTCTATAAGGCAACATAAGTTTAACTTTCTTCATTATTGTAATGTCATGCTTTACAGTTGAGTTGTATAAGATGTCTTTATCAACCTTTTGTCTTGTGTTTATAGGACATGAATACAAGGAGGACATCCGCTAGAAGGGAGGAAGAATGAGTAGCAAATGAGAGGATCCTTTCCCGTGGAGATCAAGTCCATATATTTGTCCTAGAGAATGTGAATGAGGCGGTTCCCCCTCTGAAACCTCAAGGACATCAAGGACCTCAAATGCCCCCTATGCCCAAGCTCCTCAAGTTCCCTTTGATGAAGGGGATATGACTAATGTGGAGTTAAGGGCTTCCCTTATGAATTTTACCCAACTCATGATGACTAAAGCTCAAGTCGTCACTAATCATTTGGTTGCTGAAGCTAACAAAGGAGGTGGACCTCAACCTAATGCAAATACTCCTTCTTCTAGAATTCGAGATTTCATGAGGATGAACCCTATTACTTTTAATGGAACTAAGGTGGATGAAGATCAACAAATCTTCATAAATTGGATATTCAAGGTGGTGGATGCTAAGGGTGTGACCCCTATGGAGAGAGCAGAACTAGCCGCTTATCGACTCAAAGATGTGGCTCAAGTGTTGTTTGAGCAATGGAGGGATGAGAGACCTTTAAGGGATGGTCCGGGAGATTGGGAAGTGTTGATAGAGGCTTTTATAGATAGGTTATCTCCCTTAGAGTGGAGGGAGAAGAAGATTGTAGAATTCATGAATCTTCGTCATGGAAGAATGAGTGTGAAAGAGTACTCTCTAAAGTTCACCCAACTCTCTAAGTATTCCCCTACCATTGATTCCAACCCTAGGGCTAGGATGAACAAATTTGTGATGGGAGTGTCTAGCTTGGTGGAGAAAGAGTGTCGTATGGCAATTCTCCATAATGACATGGATATCTCTAGACTCATGGATTATGCTTAACAAATTGATGAGTCCAAAATTAGGGAGATAAGGCAAGTGGGTAGGAGGACTAGGTCGGACGAACAAGTCCAACCCAAACCTAAGAAGAGGTCCTACCACCAAGAGTATTCCATAGGGAACAAGTATAGGGATCTAAACCAAAATTCCCAAGGAGGTGGCCATAATTTTGAGAGGTCTAGGTGTGCTACTTGTGGAAAGCAACTTTTGGGTAAGTGCCTTGCCGGAACGGATGTTTGCTTTGCGTGTGGTAGTAAGAGACACAAGATGAGGGACTGCACTAACATCAAGGCAAATGGGAAAGAGTTAAATCAAGCCCGTCAAGGTGGTCTAGATCCTAATGCTCCAAAGAAGAATCATCTTATGGGATGGGAACTAGGAGAGAGAACTAATCCGGATTGAAGGTCCTGGTAAGTCTTAAACCTCTATGGTTGTTGTATTATTTTTTTTGCACGATGAGTTTATTTGGTCTTTTCTTTTTTGTTGACATGTCCTCATGATTAAAATTGCTTGAAAAAAAAAAGAATTGTTGAGTTTTAAGCATGCTTCACAGTTAAGATGTGCCATTCATTGTAAAAAAGTTCCAAAATTTAACTAAATTGCACTTTTCATGATTTGTGGTTTCAATGTGTGTATAAATTATGTGTGTGAGCATGTTTAATTTTGGAGGAGATTTTTCCTTCATAAATAAAGAAATGAGGGTGTGTTTCTTATTCAGTTGCAAAGTTTCCTGTGTTGATAATTTTTTGTCAATGTGTATTTGTGTTCCTTGCTAAGTTGTTGTATTAAAAATGAATGTTTTGACCTTAATGTGATGCATTATATGCTTCTAGTTTAGACCTTGATGTCCTTAAAGATGTTTAGTGTCATTCGAGGACGAATGTTATTCCAAGTGGTGGAGAATGTAACACCCTAAACCGAACTAAGGTGAACTAGAGCTTCGCTTGTATCTCGTGAGGTAATTTTATGTTAAAAAATTGTTATTAATGATGTTTTGAATTAGTGTCTATATTTTGGTGATGTTTGGAGGTCAAACGTACAAGAACGTCCATGACGTTCGGAAAATTTTCCTTAGAAAGTGCTTGTGTGTCCTTATGTGTCTTAGATAGTTTTATGTGTTCATTTTAATTGAAACTTATGTGGGATGTTCCTAAGACCTCTATGACTATGTTTAGGGGTTTAAATTTTAAGTACGACTCCACCTAGGACCCACACGAGGCCCTTGAAGAGGACCACCAACGTCTACACAGAATCTGCCAAGACTGCGCAAAACCAGACATTAATGGCGGACGCAATCGACGCCCCTTGGGTCAATCGATTCCCCGTCGTCCGGTGGCGTAGGTTTGGACATGGCCTGTGGAGCTTAAGCCCCACATTTCCAGCTACAAACCTAAATGACGCCCAGCAATATGGGCCGTCGTTCAGTCGATGACCCGTAGCTTGTGTCCATCGATAGTGGTCCTGCAAAAGCTTTTGGACGCTGCTGCCAATGCTTGGGGAGTTTTGTAAATCCACCCCAAGTCTTTGATGAACCTATAATTATTATTTTAGGGTTTTAAATTATATTAATTTAGTTTTAAGTCCTAGACCTAGACAAGACCCCTCATTTCAAATATTCGAACTCTCTCTCAAGAAAGAACTCTGCCAAAACCCCTTAGAAGAATGGACTCAAGGAAGGCCTTGTAGGGATGGTTGTGGTCGATTTCATCATTAAACATTAATGGGTTGGTTCTCATTGAGTTATGATAGTCATCCTTGAACCTTCTTTCATTCAAGGAGCCCCTTCTAAATGATTTCAAAAAGGGTTCCCACTTCAAACTTCTTTATTCCTTGACTCTATGTATGGGTCTTTGTATGAAAACATTTTAATGATTAAAATGAGTTTTTCTTAGTGTTTAGTCGTGATTTTCATGTCAAAACCCCAATGAAAATATGTTTATGCTTTTTATTAGCTTTTGGCTAATGAAATAGGTGTAATGAGAATGATTAGTAAATGTTAGGGTTATGTCTTCTTTATAATTATATTATGATTTAGCTACTGTCCTAGAGGCTATTTTACTATGAATTGTTGGATAAATTATGAATAGGTGTTGAAATCTTGGATAAATGGTAAGTTCGTTACATTGTTTAACTCTTACTGTGAAATATTCTTCAATGGTATGGTCCACCTTTGGTGGCGTGTTTACTTGAAGTTTACGAATGTGAATCTACTTGTGTATTGTGAATGAGGCCATGAAGGCATATTATGTGAAGTAAGATGTTAATGATGTTGTTCTTGTTGATGTGCTTTATGAAGATTTCTATGTGAAGTATGCTAGAGATTATGTCTAAGTGAACTATATGTTTATGTAAAGAATGTTGAAGTGTGTAATATGATGAATGAAGATGTAAGCATGTTTAGAAGTAAATATTATGAAAATGGTAATTTTGTGAAAGGTGTGCTCACATGTACGCATACACTCACACTTTGAATGAATGGATGAATGAATGAAACTAAAGAATGTTAATGAAACAGGAGTCTTGGGGTAGACTTTCTTCGCTAGTTTAAATGAAGTGTTTAGTAGCAACCTCACTATCTCCGAAGATCCTTCTAAGATAGGTTCAGGGATGGATACCCTTCGAGAGTTGAGATGTGGTGTCCAATAAGTTATTCCTTATTCTTAAGTAATAAATGTTTATGACTCTGTGGGGGAGTCATGCTTAGCACCGAGAGGATATGAAAGAGAAGTGGTTACACTTTGTTAGTTGAGATGTTGTATTAAATGTACCTCTTGAGATCAGTACTCCTCGTTAGTAGAGAATGAGTTACTTAGCAGCAATCTCCTTATCTCTTAACTATGCGCCCACATAGGCGTAGCTATTGGAGAATCCATGTAAAGGCTAAGAGAATGACCCTACCCTAGGCAAGTGGGGATCCCTTATCAGATAGGGGGTTAATGTCGGTATTCCATCAGTAGCTCTCATGATCTATATCGGTTAAAGATAACTCCCCACAAAAGAATGTAATTAAATAAGTCTCTTAAAGAGTGTACTACTTAGGGTAGCTGGTGGTATGGGGCATTATATTTCCATAGCACAAGTAGACACTCGAAAGGGGAGTCTTGGTGTGTTTTTGTCTTTAATGTATGAATGTGTTACTATGTAATGAAATGAAGTTATGTGACTTAATGTCTAATTTTAAGAAAATATGTTAAAGTAAAATCTTGTATAATGAAGTTTATGAATGGTTAATGTGGTGTACCTAACCTCATGAAATCCTCAAGAAGAACAAAGTGGGAGTAGTATCATGGAATGTTATACTCACATTGCACTTTGTGTAACTTGTAAGTCTACTCGGGGAAGTGCACTTATGTGAAGTCCTTAATGCATGAATATTCTTCTAGTGGCTAGTTATAGAGTGTGGACTTATTACCCGTGCAAGGTAAGCCTATGGTTTGTAGTCGTAAGGATCACATAGGTGTGTATTGAAGGGGGTGTATGAGATGTTCCTTCATGTATTACTTTAGTGAGTCTTAGGATAACTTGGTTAGGGAAATTTCAATGGAAATGAGTTCACTGGGTTTTGGTATGAATGTGTCGACTATAAAGCTACTTGGCTTTACTGTAAAAAATTCTTTTTGGTCCTAAAATCATGTGTTTTCTATTTTATGTGATAAATGATGATTCTTATGATATTTTACTTCTATATTCATGAAGGTTTTACTTAATTGGCATGAAAGCTTGTTTCTAATAAAATGTTCCTTTTTGCATGGATTTGCATATGTCATACTTAGTACATTGTTTGTACTAACCCCATACTTTTCTATACTATATAAGTATAGGTTGGAGGCAAAAAGAAGTCTAGAAGTCAAAGCTTGGGAATGGAGTCTCTCAAGACATGGTATGTCATCATATATTCGAAGAGATAGTCTACGTTTCTTAATTTCTATTATTCAGACTTTTATGTATTTCTTTCAATGTAAAAAGATGTGTCCCTCAGATATTTAAGTTGTGTCTTTAATATGGCTTGTGAAGACGAGACTACTCTTTAGTATTTATGAAAGATATTTTATTATTATTATAAAGGTCATGAAAAGTTTTAATTATGCACGACTTTTTATGTCTTATGTAACGAATGATAGCAAATAGCTAGTACAAGTTCTCTGAAATGTTAAGTACGCAATTGTCCGACCTATGGGTTACCCTAACTTCTAGGGGGTAATTTCGGGTCGTGACACTAGGTATGGTCTACACGTTGATTATTGGATACTCTTGTGTAGAATTACCCCTTCCTAGGTACCCCTATATGAATGTGTGGTCTTAAGCATGATTAGGAGTCTTGGATTCAAATGAGGATGATGTCTTGTCTCCTATGCTATAATGTTTGTGTGTAGTGTATAGTCCCTAGTAGTGTATAGTCCCTAGTACTCTATCTGTGAGTTTTTTATGGTTTGAGGGATATGAATGTGTATTGTGATCTTGAGAGGGTGGCTTACTCAATATTATGATTTTCACGTTATATGATCATGTTAACCAATGTACACACACACCTCATGCATGTCTATAAGTAGTATAGGTTCATGGTGGCTAATGAAAGGGTAGTTCTCATATGCACCAATTTCTAATGAATGTAAATTATATGTCCATGATAATATGAAAATGTATCTTAAATAGGATGACTTGATAGGTGTACTAGTGTAGGAAAGGGTATGGGACTTTGCCTATACATTGCACATGTATACCTTGATAGGATAGTTACTACGATGATTCTGTATGTACATGAGTATGACTGCATGATTAGATATGAACATGAAGTTTATGCTATGATGCCAAGTATATTATATGATGAAGTATTATTATTTGTAGTGTCTACATGTGTTTTTGTGAAAGGTGTTCTCATATAAGTACACACACACACACGAATGCATTTATGAAGCATGTATGATAATCTAGTAAAGTACGGTCCTTGGAATGGCGTTCTCAATTGTACTCTAAACTAGATTGTGCTTGAACATGCTATGTCCATGTGAAAGGTTTTCTCACATGAGTTATGTTGATGAAAGGACTTTCTGATCTATAACCTATGAGCTATGCAGATAAGGAGTTAATATCCTAAAGCCTATTTTTATGAAGTAAAGTTACTAAAGGCTTTTCAATAAAGGGAACTTAGCTTAGCCCCGAGTGAACTTGATAAATGAGGAGTGCCCTTTCCCAATATGGTAAGACATGTTCACCAAATGTGCTCATGTGGTAGAAACTACAATGCCTAAGGGCATAAAGAGGCTTTCAACTTATATCTACTTACTTAACTATGTTTCCCCCATAGTATCTAGCTAGTGGATACACCTAGTATTCTAGCATGATGTTAATGTTCTACCTTGGAGAGTAGATCACCTCCTTTTGGTGTGGGGTTCCATGACACGTGTTCCATGTTTAAATAACATGGTCTTAATGTAGGTTAAGGATATAGTCTCCCTAATTTAAAATGGACAATGGAAGTAAAGTAATGAACCCTAACTAGGATTACCTCAGAAAAGTTGCCTAGTGTAGGTGAGTGTAATGAACTTACCTATGACTTGCACAAGTAGCTCTTGAAGGAAGTTCTAAGAAAGTTTTCTATATGTATATGTATATGTATATGTATTTTATTCAAGACAGTATGGTATTGTCCTGCTTTTTATGATAATATGCATAATATGGATCCTAATGTGTCTATATGATGAGGTCTTACTTTATATGCATAATGTTAGTCTTAATGACTATATGATTAAGGTCTTACTTGGTATGTATGAAGTTGTCTATACTTTCCATGTTTATGTACAAAGTAACTGATAAGTCTTATAGTCTCTTTCTGGGTACGTAGTATGTGTGAGTTTATGGGGCTTCGCACATAAATTACACTAGTAGGCATAAAGTTGAATTATGAGTAAGGTCTTATGATGTCTGAATGAAATGAAGTTAGGATATGCTAATGTGGACTATTATCTTATGATGATGATATTGGAAGTCTTGACTTGTATGTTGTTTTGCAATGAGTCTCCTAGGTAGTTTATGAAGTATGTGGGTCATATGTGAAGTATGTGTCTCATGATATGTTATGCTTATGTGAACGTAAGAGATTAAGTTAATGAAGATTGAATGAATGTTCACTTTGGAGACCTGAATGTGATTCTTGAGTGTAGATGGTGGAATGAGACACTATTCATATATTGCACCAACTGTAACTACATGGTTATTTGGGGGTAAAGGACTAAAGGTAAAAGAAGGATGATGGTATGAAATGCTAAATGTTCCTTAAATGTAATGTGTTGTTTTATGTGATGTCGACTATTTTACATGTCTATATGAAGTATGTTAACTATATTGTACTTATTGTATCAATGTTAATGAAGTTTACTAAAAGGCATGATGCATGGTTTCTAACAAAATGTCCTGTTTAAATGCATGTTTTTGCATGGTTTCCGTACTTAATGCATTCTAGTACTAATACCATTCTTTCTCATCTTTTTAAACAAAGTCTATGTGGTGATCGCTAGAGGATTTCTCTTTAAGTGAAGGACTTGCATAACTTTTCCCATCTTCAATGAAAGGGGTCCTTAAGATTCAAGGATTTCCTATGTCATGTCCTTATTTAAAGTTATGTAATAGTTGGGTATTATTTTATGTTGTAAGTCTTGTGTTCCTATCATATTTATTTGTGTTTTGTCTAAGATGACAAAAGAGACTTCGAGTCTAATTATCTATTATGAGATTATATATATCTATATATATATATGTATATATATATATATATATATATATATATATATATATATATATATATATATATATATATATATATATATATATGAAGTTATGTTCTGGCATATGATGTGCTCTGAAAAGTTTTAAATTTTCCGCTAAATTTCCAATGACAATGCGATGAATGATGACTATGGGATTTTATAAGATCTTTGAGAGGTCAAGTACGCCATGTTACTTCTAGGGGGTGCTCCCCGGTTGTGACAAACGTGGTATAAGAGTATAATGTTATAAATGTCATTTTAGGGTCTAATGTCTCATATCACCACGTCTAATAGAGTCTCATTCATCGGTGGTGAGTCGCGACACATCTATGAGCGAGCGACTATAGGACGATAGAGTTTCCCTTCTTCACTATTCTGATGTCGTGCCATAGAAGTTAAATCTATATGATCTCTCACTTATGTTTCCTTGTCCTGTGGTCTTTTAGATGTGATTACTAGGAAATGATGATGTCTCAACGCTTGAGGGAGATGAGGTGAGTTTTGATGCTTATTATGGTTGTTATGACTTGATGAGTATTTGTGAAGGTGATTTGGATGTGTTTTATTGTGATGCCAATATGGCTATAGGTGACATATGATAAATGAGATGTTATGTTGATAAGTTGTGATATGATATGGTTATAGTTTGTTAGAATTTGTTATAGTTGAATGAAGTTCTCTATGGAATAATGAGTTGTTTTATGAGTATTCATGATGGTAATACATTGGTATGAGATATGCTTGAAAATATTTTGGAGAAATATGGCAAATACCTAAAGATGAATGTTACCCTTGTATGCGTGTAATGCTTCATAGTTGACCTTGTGTGGATTGGAGTCTTTGGTATTGGCTTGTATAACGACCGGGGAGCACCCCGTAGACATTACCGGCATGCTCGACCTCGTAGAGGTCTCATACAAGCCTCTTAGATTAATCGACATGGCATTATATAGTTGAAATAATGCAGAAAATTTAAAACTTTTGTAACGCAATTCATGATCATAGTCTAAGATTGTCTCACAACATCATCTAGTATAAGTGTTCAACAAAAGTTAGCAAATAGGATCCTTAGCCCTTTATACATTATAGTCTTTAGAACAATTGTACATAATAGAAGATTACTAGTTCTATGACATCAATAGAGAAAACATACAGTTTGCAATAGTTCATATGTCCTCGAATCTTTGAAGACCTACCACAATGTCTTAGAGATAAGAAATCCAAGATTTCTTCAAGGATGGAGAAGCAAGCACCTAGTCGGAACATATACTCACAATATAAAGGGAGAAAAGAGGTTCGTACAAAGAATGCACTAAGTATGGAGAAATGCATAAGACATATAAAACATGAGAAAAAGGACATTTACATATAAAGTACGCATACATAAGGTTTTGGAAAACCATTTGCATCATCATCACATCATATGATCCAATACTACCATAATATCAAAACTTCCACACAAAATGACCTTAGCACTTCTTAGGGGTCCAATTGTGCAATGTTGAGTTAGCTTCCCATACTACCAACCCTACCAAGTATTACCATAGAATTCACCTTGGTGACACATATTACCATTACATTCATTTAATATACATAATATCATATTCATTTGATCCTTACAAGGAACCACGTACAATAACCCTTTAAGCCAAGTAGTGCAATGTACAAGTGAAGTCACATACCCCCACTTCTACATAGTAAACTCATTAGGAGATTATAGACTAGTCCTTACTTATTTATTACTCCGTCACTTTATTACTTTGGGTAAGATTAACTAAAATTGACATACACCATGGGAGCTTTCCATGGAATCCGGTGTCATAAAGCCCCACAGTGAAAAAGTGTGTTCCACTTGCCAAGGTAGAACCTACAAACTAGCTACTATGTGTATCGACTAGCTACACCCTACGGGGGCACGTAGTTAAGGGATGTAGAGATTGCTTCTATGGACCCGGCCTATTGCATTAGCGGGACAGTCCCTATGTCATGAGTATCACTAGGAATGGCACGGCCCGAGAGCACTCCAAGAAGTTAGGGAATTATCGAATCGTGTCACGGAATACTGGACATCTTGGAGGTCTTGTACAAGCCCTTAGACATCATTCATTGCAGACATGTATGAAAAGTATTGCAGAATTAAAACTTTTTACAAGAATTATATCTCAAAATGTCATTCATATAAAATGGTATAAAACACTAAGTCTCATCATATGCCAATCTTAGACTCAAGAACACTTGGGAAACGGCCCATACAATCGAATATACAAAGCTAATGTCTATTACAATACTTTTAACGAAAGTAATCTAAAGATAAAGATGTCTTCGAATCAAGTGACGACATACCCCAACTTTGCTTCAAAGAATCCTAGTCTCCAAGCTTTGCTTCCAGATACCTCTCACCTTCCACCTACAACATTAGATATAGACAAAAAGTATAGAATTAGTACAATGCATGCAGTAAGTATGGCATAATGCATAAAATCATGATAAAATAGACATTTGTCAGAAACATGCTCTTGTTGATTAAAACATCATAGTATAAACATAAGAAACACATTTAAACACCAAACATCACATTTGAAACACATTTCAAGTCATATCCAATTTGTATCACATTACAGTGAACTTAGAGTAACTTCAGAGTAATTTCACAGTGAACTAAATGACATAAAAGCTTCCCATCCAAGGTTATCCTAAGACTCACTTTGTAAGACTCGCATGTACACCCTAGAATTTAGGGCAACCCTTAGGTAGTAAAAAGGTGTACTTGACCTTTCGATGGTCTTGTACTAGCCTCTTAGCTATCAATCATCACATAAGACATGAAAAGTAGTGCGAAATTAAAACTTTTCAGGATAAATAATATTAAGGAGAACATCTTTTATAAATACTAAAGGATAGTCTCATCGTCACAAGCCAACTTAAAGACAAGACATAATTATCTTAGGTAAATGACCCTTTACATTGAAAGAAATACATAAATAGTCTTATACAATCTTAAAGAAGAACTTAAAGGAACATAGACAATTCCCTCCAATATATGAGGACATACTTAGTCTTGAGAAAGTCGATTCCCAATCTTGCCTTTTAACCATCAAATTTCCTGTAACATTTTGAAAACGTAAGACGTGTAGTTAAGCCTAACATAGTGTCGGGAAGTCTAGAGACTATTTTTAAGGTTAGTTTCATGAAAATAGGTCACTTAGGATGTTTTAAAACAAAAATGTTTAAGAACGTCCAAGACGTCTAAAAGTTGGTCCATCGAGGTGCTAGTGTGACTTGGCCTATTTGACTAGTTTTTAAGGTCGGAATTTAACAAANCCGTTTGAGGGACTTCACTCGGATGAATCCGCCTAGCTTATATGGTTCTAGGGTTGATGAGGACCCCCAAGAGTTCATTGATGATGTGTATAAGGTTCTCTTTGATATGGGGTTGAGTTAAAGTGAGAAGGCCGAGTTATCCACATATCACTCAAAGATGTGGCTCAAACTTGGTATGTTCAATGGAGAGATAATCGGCCTCTTCGTGTGGACCGGTAACACGGGAGATATTCAAAAAGGTATTTCTTGATCGATTCTTCCCTAGAGAGATGAGCGAGGCCAAAGTGGGGAATTCATCAACCTTCGTCAAGGAGGTATGAGTGTGATTAAGTATTCTATTAAGTTTACTAAAGTCATGAATATGCTCCTTCCTTGGTTTCGGATTCGAGAGATGAGATGAGTCGCTTTGTGACGGGTGTATCGGATGATGTACAAGAAGAAAGTCATTCGGCCATGCTTCATGAATATGAATATATCTCGGCTTATGGTGCATGCTAGGCAAGTTGAGGAGGCACGGGTTAGGACAAAGGCCAGAGATGCTAAGAAGACAAGGTCCTTTTAAAAGGATTCTTCCAATGGTAGGCTTGAGATTCAAGACAAGCCTAGGTTGAAAAAGAAGTTCTATAATCAAGTTCTATTCAAGTTCACTAAGACTCGTGATGATAAGGGGTCAAAGCTGAGATCTCAAAAAGGGAAAAGTGCTAATTCACCTATTGATAAGCCTAATTGTGGTGAGTGTGGAGAGAAGCATTTCGGTACTTGTCTCATTGGTACGGATAAATGCTTTAGTTGTGGAAAATTTGGGGACAAAGTTCATGATTGTCCTAACATGAAGGGGCAAGAGAAGAGTGGTCAAGCAAGTGGTTCTAATGATTCTCCAAAGAAGAACCGCTTTTATGCTCTTCGTTCTAGGGGTGAGAAAGAGACCTCTCCCTATGTGGTGACAGTTATATTACAACTCATTGCTATCGATGTTTATGCTTTACTTGATCCGGGTGCTACTTTGTCTTTTGTTACACCTCTTGTGGCCAAAAAGTTTGGTACTTTACCCGATATTTTGCATGACCCTTTCTTAGTGTCTACACCGGTGGGTGAGTCGGTTGTTACAAAGAGGGTTTATATAAATTGTCCTATTATGATGCCCAATAGAGTTTCTAATTTTGATCTAGTTGAACTAGATATGCTTGATTTTGATATTATTTGGCATGGATTGGTTGCATTCTTGTTTGCCACTATTTATTGTAGGTCAAGGGTAGTGAGGTTCAATTTCCCAAATGAACCCGTTGTTGAGTAGAAGGGGGGAAGTTCTATTCCTAGAGGTCGTATCATTTCTTGTTTAAAGGCTTGCAAAATGATCTCTAAGGGCTGCCTATATCATATAGTGAGAGTCCAAGATCTTGAATCTTAAATTCCTCCAATTGAGTCGGTACCCGTAGTGAGTGAATTTCCAGAGGTCTTCCCTAATGCCCTTCCCAGTATTCCTACCAAACGGGAAATTGATTTTGTTATCGATTTGCTACCGAAAACAAACCCTATTTCAATTCCTCCTTATAGTATGACTCCAGCCGAATTGAAGGAGTTGAAGGCACATCTTAAAGATTTGCTAGACAAGGTCTTTATAAGGCCTAACATTTCTCCATGAGGTGCTCTGGGCTTGTTCGTGAAGAAGAAAGATGGGTATTTGAGAATGTGTATTGATTATCACCAACTCAACAAAGTCACAATCAAGAACAAGTATCCTCTCCCACGAATTGATGATTTATTTGATCAACTCCAAGGGGCAAGATACTTCTCCAAAATTGAATTGAGGTCGGGGTATCACCAACTAAGGGTAAGATGTGAGGACGTACCAAAAATGACCTTTCGGACTCGTTATGGAAACTATGAGATTCTTGTTATGTCCTTTGGTCTCACTAATGCTCCGGCGGCATTCATGGACTTAATGCATAGAGTATTTCGAAGTTACCTAGATTCATTTGTCATTGTGTTCATTGACGACAACTTGGTATATTCGAAGAATGAAGGTGATCACATGGGTCATTTGAGGGTTGTATTGCACATCCTTAAAGAGCATCAATTATTTGCCAAGTATAGCAAATGCGATTTTTGGTTGAGTTCGGTAGCATTTCTTCGTCACGTCATCTCTAGTGAAGGAGTTGAGGTTGATCCAAGGAAAACGGAAGCGGTACGGAATCAACTGAGACCATTGACTCCAACTGATATACGGAGTTTCTTGGGTCTTGTGGGTTATTATTAGAGGTTCATGGATAGTTTTGCGTCCATTGCATATCCTTTGACTACTTTGACTCAAAAGTGTAAGAATTTTGAGTTGTACGAAGCATGTGAAAAGAGCTTCCAATTATTGAAAGATAGTCTTACTTCGACTCTGGTGTTGACACTACCGGAAGGTACAAAGGGCTTTGTGGTCTATTGTGATTCATCCCGTGTTGGTTTGGGGTGTGTGCGTATGCAACATGGGAAGGTTATTGCCTATGCTTGTAGGAAACTTAAGGTGCATGAGAAGCACTATCCCACTCATGAACTTGAGTTAGCGGCCGTGGTATTTTCTTTGAAGATTTGGAAGCATTATTTGTATAGATTCCATGTTGATGTGTTCACCGACCATAAAAGTCTCCAATACGTGTTTACCCAAAAGGAGTTGAATCTCCGACAAAGAAGATGGCTAGAGTTATTGAAGGACTATGATATGAGTGTTCTATATCATCCGGTCAAGGCGAATGTTGTAGCGGATGCTCTTAGCCATTTGTCTATGGGTAGTGTTTTCACATGTGGATGAAGCCAAAAGGTACCTTGTGAAAGAGGTTCGTAGATTGTCTAGACTGGGAGTGAGATTGGAGGGTTCATCAAATGGTGGTGTGACGGTCCATCATAACTCCGAATAATCATTGGTTGTTGAGGTGAAGTCTAAACAACACCTTGATAATCCATTAATGGAGTTGAAAGAATCGGTTTTTGGCAAGTTTAATGAATCCTTCTCCTTGGGGGGGGAATGGTGTTTTGAGATATCAACGGTTGTTGTGTGTCCCAAATCTTGATGATTTTAGGAACCGTATACTTGAGGAAGCCCATAGGTCCCATTATTCCATTCATCCGGGGTTAACAAAGATCTATCATGACCTTAGAGAGGTGTATTTGTGGGAAGGTTTGAAGAGTGACATAGCGGAGTTTGTTGCTAAGTGTTCAAATTGCCAACAAGTGAAAGCGGAGCATCTAAAACTGGGTTGCTTACTACAAGAAATCCAAATTCCTACTTGGAAGTTGGAAGACATCACTATGGATTTTGTGGTAGGTTTACCTAAGACCCCAAAAGGGTATGACTCCATTTGGTGGTGGTTGATAAATTGACCAAGTCCGCTCATTTCATTTTCATCAAGGCTACTTATTCGGCGGAGGATTATGCTAGGATTTTCATAGATGTGATTGTATGTAGCCATGGTATTCCATTATCCATCATATCAGATAGAGGTGGACAATTCACATCTAGGTTTTGGAGGTAATTTCAAGAAGGGTTGGGCACTAAGGTGAAGTTGAGTACCGCTTTTCATCCTCAAATGAATGGTCAAGCGGAGCGTACTATTCAAACTCTTGAGGATATACTTAGAGCTGGTGTTATATATTTCTAAGGGAGTTGTGATAAGCACTTGCTTTTGGTATAGTTTTCTTACAAAAATAGTTTTCATTCATCCATTTCCATGTCTCCCTATGAAGACTTGTATGGTAGGAGGTGTAGGTCTCCTATTGGATGGTTTGAAGTGGGTGAGTCATCAATTCTTGGTCCCGACTTGATCTACAAGACTTTGGAGAAAGTGGATGTAATAAGGAATCGGTTGCAAATGTCGTATAGTCAGTAAAAGTCCTATGCCGACAATAGGAGAAGGGATCTTGAGTTTGAGGAAGGTGACAAGTTGTATTTGAAGATTTATCCTATGAAGGGGTTCTTATATTTGGCAAGAAAGGGAAGTTGAGCCCTCGGTATGTGGGTCCCTATGAGATCTTTCAAAGGGTAGGTAAAGTGGCCTATGAGTTGAAGTTGCCAAGTGAATTGGCTTCGGTTCATCCGGTCTTTCATGTCTCCATGCTTATGTAGTGTGTGGGTGATCCCGAGTCCATTTTTCCTATTGATGGGCTTGGGGTCAAGGATAACCTCTCTTATGAGGAGGTTCCGGTCCAAATTCTTGATAGACAAGTGAAATGGTTGAGGAACAAATAGGTTGCATTCGTAAAAGTGTTATGGAGGGACCACTTAATTGAGGGTGCTACATGGGAGGCCAAGGCCGACATAAAGTCCCGATATCCTCATCTTTTTGATGATTCAGGTTAATCATCCTTTTTAATAGTTTAAATGTGATTAGTTATTGAAGTCCTTTTATTTTTGGGTGATGAAATGTGAAAGATGAGTTTTCGAATTTTGGGTAGTGAACCTACAGTGAGCTGCCATTGATTTTAGCTTAAAAATGTGAAATTTTGTTTTGGCTTGTTTTGAGTCATGTTGTGCATTTTGACATGTTGAGTCTTTATGAAATATTTAGTATCATGTTGATAAGTTGAATTTGAATCTAATTGACACATGTTTGTCATGATGAGCTCAAATGGTTGTTGTGAGAAGGAAGTACCTCATGAGGTGATGTTGAGTCTCATATTTGGTAATTGAAGTTTTGAATTTCCTAAATTGAAGTAATATGTATTGTATTGTATTGAAATTCTGTTGGTTGGGCTGCTAGTCTTGAGTCTATTCCTTCCTTGAAAACAATTTTCGTGTCATTCGGGGACCAATGTTCCTAAGGGGGGGATAATGTAACATTTCGAAAACGTAAGACGTGTCATTAAGCCTAACATGGGTGTCGGGAAGTCTAGACACTATTTTTAAGGTTAGTTTCATGAAAATAGGTCACTTAGGAAGTTTTGGAACCGAAATGTTTAAGAACGTCCAAGACATCCAAAAGTTGGTCCATAAAGGTTCTAGTGTGCCTTGGCCTATTTGACAAGTTTTTAAGGGTTGGAATTTAACGAAATCTGAGAAAAGTATGTGTAACACGTGTTAGGTATGTTTCAAGGTTGAAACGTCCAGGTACGACTCCCCAAGGACCAACCAAGGGCCCTTCGGGATGACCCTGGTGTTATAAGCAACACTGCCTGGCACTGTGCGATCGACGGCAAATGAGACGGGCCGTGTTTGGACAAATGGGGCATCGATGCCTCCATTGTCCCATACTTAGACATGTTGACGAAGCCCCTCAGTCTCTGAACTCAACGACAGAGTGCAGGACGAGAGGGGTAGAGCCCGTCAACTCACAGACGGACCGTCCATTGGTGTCTCATCTGTGAGGGTCGAGTTTTCTGTGTAATTTATGGTGGTTTAATTTAATTAGTTTGAGGGTTAGGTGGTTTAATTAGGGGTTAAGGAAGTATAATTAAGTTCATTTAAGACCCTACATAAATACTCCCAACCCTCATAAATCTAACAATAAGTCTAGGAGGTGATTGGGGGCTGGAAAAGGGTGGATTCATATTCAATTTCTCATCAAGACAATAAGGTATGGTATCTCTTCACCTTTGAGACCTCTTTCCTCAAAGGGTTCATCTAAATTGATTTCAAAAGTTAGTGATTTCTAATGGGTTTCATCCAATTCCGAAATTGATGTTGTGGATTGAGTTGTTGATGTTTCTTTTAGGTTAATATGAGTTGATTAACAGATATTCTAACTTAATTGGAGTAATTGTTCATGGTCTTGCCTAAATTGAAGAATATGTTCCCATTTCCTTAACCCTAGGTTGTGTTCTTGGTTTAGATTGTAATTGTTCATTCAATTGACTTGTTTATGGGTTGAATTACTTGTATATGATGTTGATATTATGCCTATGAACAAATTAGGATGATGATTAGTCTTTCATGCTAGTTCTTGATAGATGATATAGGGTAGGGTGAATTGACTAAATCCTAAGTTTGATCTACTATTGAATTGTGAAGTAATGACTCTTCTATACTTGTGATTTCATTGGTTATTGTATTATGGTGATTTCATGACCTAATTGGGTTGAAGTAAGGGTTTATGGTAAGACCTTGATGATGGTGAGATTGTGAAGAAGACTTGGTAAGTCTTGTGACCTTATCCTTTGTTTCAATTATGGTTACTTGTTGTTAAGTCATGATGATTGTATAGGAGCATGTTCGTATAGGATTTATAGTTTGTATGATGTTGAATTGAAATGTCTTTGTATGGTTGTGAGGTTGATTAAGATGAAAAGTAATAAGGGTGATGATGATTGCCAAATGTGCTTTATTGTTGAAAGGCTATAAAGTGTTAACCTTACTTATGAGAGTTGTGATTAAAGGCTTTTACTCATGCAACTCCTATTGATCTAGTATGATGATGATTATACAAGGGCTAGACCTTATGTCCTAAATTAAGGTATGATTGGTAAAAAAAGATTAAATACATTTCACTAAGGGACTAACTTAGCACCGACTAATCTTGTATGTGAGAGGGTTACACTTTTCCACATAGGGAAGGTAGCGTTCACTACGGTTCTCACGGGTTGGATAGCCTCATGACCCAAATAGGGTGTAGAGTGATATTTCCTATGATGCCCCAAGTTCCATAACTATGTTTCCACCATAGGAATACTAGCTAGTGGATCCACCTAGAAAGCTACGTTTATGTTATGTATTACCTTGGCCGGTAGACAACCTTCTATCGGTGTAAAGTTTATGACACCGGATTCCGTATTAGCTCATGTGGTCTATGTTGGTTAACATGAGTGTTCCCTAAAATAAAATGATGTAATGATGTATAGGCTAACTAAAGTGACTTGAAGGGTTAGACTTAACTGAGGTAGGGGTATGGGACTCTACCTAGGTCTTGCACTAGTTTGCCTTGATAGAAGCTCTGGAGGTCAATATTATGTCTGTAAATGATGATAAAATGTAAATGACTTTACTTGATGATTATGATGATTATGAACATGTAATTCGTTCTTGTTGATTAATGTATGAACTTATGTATGTTGAAGGTTATGTTATGTGAAGTAAGTTACTATTTGTGATTCTTGTTTGGTTACTTGATTGAGTAGGGTTATGGGGCTTTACTTGATCATTGCACTTGTGGATTTATAAGGGTTATGTATGTCTGTCTTGCTTTACTAGATCACATGATTAACTCTTATTTATACTTTTAATATGATTACTTGATTTTAGGGTTATGTGAGATTATGGGTTCAAACATTTGATATGCATATTGTTGCTTTGACTTGATTAAGTATGTTTAATTGGTTACCCTAGTTGTTGATTATGCATAAAGACATGAAATTGCATGATTTAACTAAATGTCCCTTTTTAGCATGATTGATTGTTATATGTGCATATTGTCTCATACTTTGTACATATGGCGTACTAACCCCATTTTCTCCCTTTTTCCCAAACACTTTAGGCTCCGGTCGTTGAGGTTTGGTTCGAAGCGATTAAGAAGAAGGTTTGGATACTCTTATTATCCAAGTGGTAGGCCCTCATTTCCCCTAGGATGATGCCGATATTTTACCTACCGAATATTTAGGTATTATGAAACTTATGTTGATTCTATCTTTCATTTGGAGACAAAGTTGTATAAAGCCTATATGTGGCTTACTTTTATTGTTGTAGGTCTATGCCCATGTTGTATTATCGTTTTAGATGGTTTATGAGATGATACGGATTTTATGACTCTAACTCTATCTTATATATGTGTATGAAATAAAAGTAGAAGACTAAGTAATCTTCCTATACGAACGGGTCTATGTATACTCGATGTTATACTATTATGTGTATGTTGAGGTCTATGTAAACCTCCGATGAGATATAGTTAAAAAGTTTTAATTTTTCCTCATAATTTAGCCAATAAATGTTATGATGAATGCTAAGAGGCTAGTCTTAGTCCTGAAAGAGGACGATGACGCCGGTTACGTCTAGGGTGTGCTCCCCGGATGTGACATTTCCTCCAACCTATACTTATAGAGTATAGAAAAGTATGGGGTAAGTACAAAAATTGTACTAAGTATGACATTATGCAAAATCATGCAAAAAGGGACAATTTCGTTTGAACATACAAGACATGCTATTTTGATAAAAACATCATGAATTAAGTTACAAATCATCATATAGTAGCATCGTTTAGAACATAAGGTAAAACTTCCATTATTCTTAACATAGAAGCATACTTACTGTAAACCCAAAATCACATATGAAATACTCCTATCCTAAGTTACCCTAAGGCTTCCCTAAGTAAGACATAAGGTGATTGCCCATACAATGTCCTCAATACCTACCTAAGAGATCCTTCAGAATACTAAGGATAAGCATACTTCATTTCATTTATACAAGTCACCACAAAATATCAAGACACTATCAAAACATACATATACTTAGGAACTTCAAATAAGAACCATCCTCCAAGGAAATTGTCACATCCGGGAATACCCCCTAGATGTAACCGGCGTTGACGTCCTCTTTGAGGACTAAGAATAGCCTCTTAGCTTCACATTCATAGGTCAAATTTAAAGGATATTTAAAAGTTTTTACTACTTCTACATTGAGGTTTACATTGACCTCTATAAACACATAATAGATATTTATCGAGTATACATAGACCCTTCATATAGGAAGATTACTTAGTCTTCTACTTTTATTGCACATAGATATATAGAATATGAAATAGTCTCAAAAATATTCGTCTCATCTCATAACCATGTAATAAGTGTATCTCAAATTGGGCCTAGCTAATACGCCAATACAATAAGACCACATATAGGTCATACAATGTTTAATATTCAAATGAAAAGGAAAGAAACATAATAGTCTTAAAACTAAAGTAATATCATAGGCTTGATAGTGGCATTGCCCTCGGAAAGTGAGGACCTATCCAACTTCGATGATCAAGAATTCTAAGTCTTCTTTAATGTCGTCTCCAAAAGTCCTTCAACGATCGGAACCTAAAATGTTGGGGAAAAGGAATAAATGAGGTTAGTACACCACTTGTACTATGTATGAGACCATATGCACACATACTTTGAAATCATTCTAAGAGAAGTGACATTTCAATAAGTATGCACTTTACCTTGAAAACCTTTATGCACATTCAACAAGACCATACCAACCAATAGGACATGTTCATTAAGTCATAGGCATGTACATCACAAAATCAACAACATTAAGTCTAGTCAAGTCAACATCCATATCATTTAATTGAATACATAGTCAAATAACTCATCATTATGTCATAATAGCAACAAGCATGAATAAGAGTACAATTCAACATAGCCAAAACAAGACAACTACACATGAACCCCTATCAAGTCAACAATTGCAATGACCAACCAAAGCCCCATAACCTTACTCAATCAAGCAACCCAATAAGAATCATGACCAACATCCTACTTCATATAGCATGGCCTTTAAGAGTACATATCATCATACTTTAACAATGTAGACCAACACATATTCATAAGTGAAACTAGTCAACGTATGGTATAAATAATATGCAAGTTCATCATCTACATATCATGTATCATCATAAGCATATACATACATAATAACAACCTCCTAAAGTTCCCTTCAAGGCAAACTAGTTCAAGGCATAGGTAGATTCGCATACCCCTACCTAAGCTAAGTTAACCTCTCAAGTCACCCTCGTTGTATTGTACTTCATTACTTCATTTTAGATTATGAAACACTTTCCATAACCGACATAGACCACAAGATCTAAGTGTGGAATCCGGTGTTGTAAAACCTTAAACCGAAGGAAGGTGGTCTACGGCCAAAGTAAAATCAAACACAAACGTAGCTTATTAGGTGGATCCACTAGCTAGTCTTCCTATCGGGGTAACATAGTTCAAGGACTAAGAGATAGGTATAATCCCTCTACATACCACTTGGAAATTGGGGCCTCCTCTCATGGGAATCCAATGGACGAGTATCCCTCATAGGGTAGTCAACACCTCATGTGGAACTATAGGGTGCATCTTCCTCTATGGAAAGTCATCACCTCACATTGTCAAGTTCACATGTTGCTAAGCTAAGTCCCTTTTGAAATGTCTTTAATGTCTTTATTAATCATCATCACTTAATATAGGTCATAGGGTCTAAACCATGTATAATCATCATCATCATCATCATCATCATAGCTCAATAAGAATTGCATGAGTATAGTCCTTTCATTACAATTCATATAAGTGAGGTTAGCACATTTACATATAACTCTTAATAAGGCACATTGGTAAATCATTCACCATCCTTATAAAATTTACATCTTAGTCAACAACTCACAAACCATAGTCATGAAATATCAATTAAAAATCATACCACCCTATAAATCCTAATACAAGGCATACTCCAATATAACATCATGACTTAAAGCACAATTATCCATAATTTGAAGTAAAGGATAGAGATCACAAGACTTACCAAGTCTCCTTCAAGACATCATCAAGGTCTTACCATCAACCCTTAACTCAACCTAATTACAGTGTAGTATCATCATATAACCATAACTAACATTACAACAAAGCCAATTGAATCACTATATCACAATTCATCACTAGTTCATAGCTTAAAATAAGATATTTAGGTCAATTCACAACACACTTCATAACCTACATAAACTTATCAATAACTAGCATTATAGGACTATAATTCATCTTAATTCAGTCATGATTGTAACAACAACATCATCTAATAGTAATTCAACCAATAACCAATCCAATTGAACCAATATAATACAATTCCTATCAAGATCACAACCTAGAATTAAAGGATAAAGGTCATCTTCTACAAACTAGATTAATTCATCAAGATATAACATAATTGAGTTAAAATACATGTTAATATATTCATCATATCCAAACAAAAATATAAAAAGTCAATTCATAACATCTATTTCGAGATTGGATGAGATCCATTTGAAAACCCAACTTTTAAAATCAATTTGAAGGAACCCTTTGAGGAAAGAGGTCTCAAAGGTTAAAGAGATCACATACCTTACTAATTGATGAATATTTATGGAAGAAATTTAATCTTTGCAGCCCTTAAATCCTCCCCTAGCTTGGTTTTCAATGGAGTTCTTCACTAGAGAGAGAAAGAAGAGAGAAAGAAGATAGTTTTGAGTTTGTGAATTATGAGAGTTTAGGTTAGGGATTTATATAGGGGGTTAACTAACTCACATAGACCTCCACTAACCCCTACTTAAATTACCAAATAAGCCAATTATTTAATTAACCTAAGTGAAAACGTACATCGAAAAGCAGTCATCACAGACGATACCACGATCGAAGGATTGTTGGTCGATCGACAACTAGTCCCCCTTCCGTGCTGCACATCCGTTGGTAAGTTCAGTGCTTTGTAAAAATGACCCTTCCAGGATTTTGTCTAAGTCACCATCAATGGTGGCCATCAATGTACCGTCGATTTACACACGCCCCGTCTATGGCACTCGTCTGTGCACACTGGTTTGGGCAGTCCTTTGACCCCAAAATGCAAGGGTCCACCTCAAGGGCCCTTGGTTGGTCCTTGGGTGGTCGTGCCTGGACGTTTCAACTATGAATCAACTCAAATACATGTTATACACCCTTACACTAATTTTCATCATTCTACGACTAATAAAAGCTAGTCAAATAGGCTAAGGCACGCTACGACCTCCTTGAACTAGTTTCCGGACGTCATGGACATCCTTGTATGTTTTGGTTTCTAGACTCCCTAAATGACTTATATTTATTAAAATAGACCTTAAAACAGTGTATAAACCTTATGACACTTATGCTAGGCTCTAGAAAACGTCTTGGATTTTCGAAGTGTTACATTACCCCCCCCCCCCAAGGAACATTTGTCCCCTAATGAAAGTAAAAATCTTTTGAAGGAAGGAATAGACTCAATACTAGACGCCAAAGCAACAACAATACATAACAACATCAACCATATCATTTACACAAGGCAATTCAAAAACTTCAATTACCACACATAAGGATCAACATTACATTATGAGGAATTTCCTTCTCACAACAACATGAACTCAACATACCTTACATTAGTCAATTATGTCAAAGTTCAAATTTCCAATATGCTACATATAATTTCATGAAGACTCATCATATTAAAATGCACAACATGACTTAAAACAAGAAGAGTTGCAATTTTCAAGTCCAAATGCACATTTCACTGTAATATTCACCGTAATGAAACCAAAAATACACATTTTGCAAGACTTCACCAAAATAAAGAAACATCAACTTTTAGTCATTATTTTCATTATTAATAGGAATAAATAACCTTAGTTATCAGATAGATGAGGTTAAAAGGACTTCATATCGGCCTCGACCTCCCATGTTGCACCCTCAACTAGGTGATTCTTCCATAACACCTTTACGGAAACCACCTCTTTGTTCCTCAATTTCTTTACTTGCCTATAAATGATTTGAACCGGAAATTCCTCATAATAGAGGTTATACTTCACACCAAGACCCTCAATAGGAATAATAGACTCGGGATCACCGATACACTTCTTAAGGATAGAAACATGGAAAACCGGATGAACCAAAGCCAATTCACTAGGAAACTTTAAGTCATAGGCAACCTTACCAACTTTTTGAAAGATTTAATAGGGACCCACATAATGAGGACTCAACTTCCCTTTATTGCCAAATCTAACTACCCCTTTCATAGGCAAAATTTTTAAGTACAATTTATCACCTTCTTCAAACTTTAAATCCCTTCTCATGTGATCGATATAAGACTTTTGCCGACTATAGGCTGTTTGGAAGCGATTTCTTAATATATGAATCTTCTCCAATGTCTTATAAATCAAATCGAGACCCAAAAGTGAAGACTCACCAACTTCAAACCATCCAATAGGAGACCTACACCTCCTACCATACAAGGCTTCATAAGGATCCATGAATATGGATGAATGAAAACTATTGTTGTAAGCGAACTCCACCAAAGGAAAATGCTTATCCCAATTTCCCTTGAAATCAATGACAGATGATCTAAGCATATCCTCAAGGGTTTGAATAGTATGCTCTGCTTGACGATCTGTTTGGGGATGAAAAGCGGTGCTTAGATTCACCTTAGTACCCAACCCTTATTTGAATGATCTCTAAAATGTAGATGTGAATTGTGCACCACTATCCAATATGATGGATAACGGAATACCATGGCGACACACAATATCATATATTAAGATCCTTGCATAATCTTTCGTCGAATAAGTAGACTTGACGGCAATGAAATGAGTGGATTTGGTCAACCTATCCACAATCACCCATATAGAGTAATATTGCTTTTGTGTCCGAGGCAAACCTACCACAAAATCTGTATTGATGTCTTCCCACTTCCAAGCAGGAACTTTGATTTCATGTAGTTAACCTCCCAACTTTTGATGTTCGGCTTTCACTTGTTGGCAATTTGGACACTTAGCAACAAATTATGATATGTGCTTGTTCAAACCTTCCCACCAAAACACTTCCCTAAGTTCATGGTACATCTTTGTCGAACCCGGATGAATGGAGTAACGGGACCCATGATCTTCCTCAGGGATCTGGTTCCTCAAACCGTCTACATTGGGAACACACAACCTTCCTTGATACCTCAAGACACCATCCTCCCTGAGGAGAATGACTCATTAAGCTTACAAATAACCGATTCCTTCAACTCCACCAATGGTTGATCAAGGTGTTGTTTGCACTTTACCTCAACCATCAATGATGACTCGGAGTTATGATGAACCATAAAACCACCATTTGGAGAATCTTCCAACCTTACACCCAATCTAGACAACCTATGAACACGTTTCACTAGGTCTTTCTTGGCTTCCTCTATATGAGACAAACTACCCATGGTCATACGAGTTAGAGCATCCGCAACCACATTGTCCTTGCGGGGGTGTTAGAGAATACTCATGTCGTAATCTTTCAACAATTCCAACCATATTTTTTGTCGAAGATTCAACTCCTTTTGAGTATACACATATTGGATACTCTTGTGGTCGGTATACACATCAACATGGACACCATACAAGTAATGCCTTCATATTTTCAAGGAAATACCACGGCCGCTAACTCAAGATCATGAGATGGATAGTTTTTCTCATGCACATTAATTTGTCTAGAAGAATAGGCGATTACCTTCCCATGTTACATAAGCACACACCCTAGACCCACTCGGGATGCATCACTATATACAACGAAGACTTTTGTACCATCCGGTAAGGTCAACACCGGAGCGGTAGTAAGCCTATCTTTCAAGATTTGGAAGCTTCTCTCACAAGCCTCAGACCACTCAAATTTCTTACTCTTTTGGGTCAAACTAGTCAAGGGAGATGTAATGGACGCAAATCCATTCACAAACCTCTGATAATAACATGCTAGACCCAAAAATCTCCTAATGTCGGTTGAAGTCAACGGTCTAGGCCAATTATTGACCGCCTCGGTTTTCCTTGGATCAACCTCAACTCCTCAATAGAGATGATCTGACAAAGAAATGCCACCGACCTCAACTAAAACTCACATTTGCTATACTTGGAAAATAATTCGTTCTCATTAAGCACTTGTAACACCACCCTCAAATGGTTCATTTGATCATCCTCATTTTTCGAATACACCAAGATGTCGTCAATGAAGAAAATGACAAATGAATCTAGGTAACTTCGAAACACCGTACTCATGAGGTCCATAAACGTCATCGGGGCATTAGTGAGACTAAATTACATTACTAAGAACTCATAGTGACCATATCTAGTCTGAAATGCCATATTTGGTATATCCTTACCTCTCACCCTAAGTTGGTGATACCCCGATCTCAAGTAAATCTTGGTAAAGTAGCTTGCCCTTGGGACTTGATCAAACTAGTCATCAATCCAAGGGAGAGGATACTTGTTCTTAATAGTGACTTTATTGAGTTGGCGGTAATCAATGCACATTCTTAGGGACCCATCCTTCTTCTTCACAAACAAAACCAGATCACTCCATGGATAAATACTAGGTCTAATGAAGCCTTTGTCTAGTAAATCTTTTAGTTGAGCCTTCAATTAATTCAATTCGGCCGGAGCCATCCGATAAGGAGGAATTGTAATGGGATTTGAATCCGGTAACAAGAAGATTATTAAGAAAGACCTCCGGAAATTCCCTCACTACGGGGACCGACTCAATGGGAGGAATTTCTGACTCTAAATCTTGGACTCTTACTATATGGTATAAACACCCTTTAGAGATCATTTTGCATGATTTTAAACAAGAGAAAATACGACCTCTAGGAATAGAATTTCCCCCCTTCAACTCTAAAACGGGCTCATTGGGAAAGTTAAACTTCACCACCCTTGTTCTACAATCTATAGAGGCAAAGCAAGCATGCAACCAATCCATACCTAATATGATATCAAAATCAAGCATATCAAGTTCTAATAGTTTAACCTAAGTAACTCTATTGGGCAAAATTATAGGACAATTTCTATACACCCTCTTTGCAACAACCGACTCACCCACCAGGGTAGACACCACAAAAGGTTCATTTAAAATGTCACGTAAGATATCAATTTTCTTATCTATCAAGGGAGTAACAAAATATAATGTTGCGCCCGGATCAAGTAAAGCATATACATCAATGGAAAAGACTTTCAACATACCGGTCTTCACATCGGGAGAACTCTCTTGATCACCCCTAAAGCGGAGAGCATAAAAGCGATTCTTCTTCGGAGCATCATTAGAACCACTTGCTTGAGCTTGACCACTACCCTTGACTTCAACCTTCACATTAAGGCAATCCCTAACCTTGTGGCGACTCTTGCCACAACCAAAGAAATTGCCCGTTACAAATAAACATTCACAAGGATGACCCTTTCCAACCTTGGCACTAGTAGGCTTCTTGTTAGGTGAACTAGTATCCCTTCCCTTCTTAAGCATAGGGTTACACACCCTATCATCACGAGCCTTAGGGAACTTTGAAGAACTTGATTGGACACCCTCTTCCTTAACCTAGGCTTGTTTTGAATCTCAAGCCTACCCTTAGAAGAACCACCATCAAAAGATCTTGCCTCTTCGCTCTCTACTCTTTCTCTTAGCCCTTGTCTCTTCCACTTGTTGAGCATGAACCATGAGACGAGAAATGTTCATATTGTCATGTAGCATAACCAAATGACACTCCTATTGCAAGTCATCTGACACACCCTTCACAAAGCCCATTTCATCTCTAGGGTCGGAAACCAAAGAAGGAGCATACTTTAACAATACCGTGAATTTCAAGTAGTATTCAAGCACACTCATACCTCCTTGACGAAGGTTGATGAACTCCACCACTTTAGCTTCCCGTTTCTCCCTACGAAAAAATCTATCAAGAAAATCCTTCTTGAACACTTTCCAAGTTACCGATCCACCCCTTAGAGGCCTATTGCCCTTCCATTAGACATACCAAGTTTGGGCTACACCTTTGAGTTGGTAAGTGGATAACTGGGCCTTCTCACTAGTAGCCAACCCCATAACATAGAGTATCTTGTATATTTCATCAATGAACTCATGGGGGTCTTCTTCAATGTTTGACCCATAGAAAGTAGGGAGATTCATTCTACTGAAATACCTTAGGCGAGAGTCCATGGTAGCAACTTGTTGTTTTGCTTGAGGTACAACCTCCCGATTAGCTTGGGCCGTCATGGCTTGATCTTGAGTAGTGGCGGATTGTGTTTGGATCGTAATGGTTTGGGCCATTTGTAAAAGAGCAGCCCGTATGGCACCATCCATCAAAGGAGGATCAATCGGCGCTTGGTAATCATTAATTTCTTCCTCAAGAGGAGGAACTTGATCACCACGTGGAGGAACTCCCGTATTGGCAATATCTTCTTCAAGTATTCATTCCGGATTCCTTAGAGTATTCATTGCCTATAATCACAATAAGAGTATTAAATGCAAAAGCACATAAACCTAACACTCTAGAGGCACAATATTGGACTTCCAAGAAGGTGAGAGTTTCCTAAGCATCATACATATTCCTATTCATAAGTGTGGCGCGCCTCACAGTTATGAGTACGAATCTACATAGACGTGGTTGAGAGAGACACTGACTCAAAGATATTCAATCTCATGCTCTGATACCATGTTTGTCATATCCGACAATACCCCTTAGACTTAACCGCAGTCATCGTCCTATTTGAGTACTAAAACTAGCCTCTTGGCTTACATCATTACATTCGTAGGTCAAATTTAGCAAATATTTTAAACTTTTTACTACTTTTACATTGAGGTTTACATTACCTCTACATACACAGATATATATAGAATATAGTATAGTCTCAAAAATAGTCGTCTCATCTCATAACCATCTAATAAGAGTATATCATATTGGGCCTAGCCCATTCATCAATACAATAAGACCACATATAGGTCATACAATGTTTAATATCCAAATTAAAAGGAAAGAAACATAATAGTCTTAAAACTAAAGCAACATCATAGGCTTGATAGTGGCATTGACCTCGGAAAGTGAGAACCTACCCAACTTTGATGATCGAGAATTCCACGTCTTCTTCAATGTCGTCTCCAAAAGTACTTCAACGATCGGGACCTAAAATTTTGGAGAAAAGGAAGAAATGGGGTTAGTACACAACTTGTACTAAGTATGAGACCATATGCACACATACTTTGAAATCATGCTAACAAAAGGGACATTTAAATACGTATGCACTTTACCTTGAAAACCTTTATGCACATTCAACAAGACCTTACCAACCAATAGGACATGATCATTAAGTCATAGGCATGTACATAACAAGACCAACAACATCATGTCTAGTCAAGTAAACATGCATATCATATAATTGAATACATAATCAAGTAACTCTATCATAGAGTCATAATAGCAACAAGCATGGCTAAGAATACATTTAAACATAGCCAAAGCAAGACAACTACCCATGAACCCCTATCAAGTCAACAAGTGCAATGACCAAGAAAAGCCCCATAACCTTACTCAATCAAGTAACCCAACAAGAATCATGACCAACATCCCACTTCACATAGCATGGCATTTAAGACTACATATCATCATACTTCAACAATGTAGACCAACACATATTCATAAGTAAAACTAGTCAACGTATAGTATCAATAATGTGCCAGTTCATAATATACATATCATGTATCATCATAAGCATATACATATATAATAAATACCTCCTAAAGTTCCCTTCAAGGAAAACTAGTGCAACGCATGTGTAGAATCCCATAACTCTACCTAAGCTAAGTTAACCTCTCAAGTCACCCTAGTTGGTTTGTACTTCATTATTTCATTTTAGTTTAGGGAACACTTAACTTAACCGACATTGACCACAAAAGCTAAGTGTGGAATCCGGTGTTGTAAAACCTTACACTAAAGGAAAGTGGTCTACCGACCAAAGCAAGACCAAACATAAACGTAGCTTTGTAGGTGGATCGACTAGCTAGTCTTCCTATGGGGGCATTATAGTTCAAGAACTAAGAGATAGGTATAATTCCTCTACATACCACTTGGAAATTGGGGCCTCCTCTTATGGGAATCCAATGGATGAGTATCCCTCATAAGGGAGGCGACACCTTATGTAGAACTATAGGGTGAATGTTCCTCTTTGGAAAGTCATCACCTCCCATTGTCAATTTCACTTGGTGCTAAGCTAAGTCCCTTTTGAAATGTCTTTAATGTCTTCACTGGAGAGAGAAAGAAGAGAGAAGGAAGAGAGTTTTGGTTTTGTGAATTATGAGAGTTTAGGTTACGCTAATTAGGGTATGGCTTTATATAGTGGGTTAACTAACTTACATAGACCTCTCTTAACCCCTAATTAATTTCTTAACTAAGCCAATTAATTAATTAAACTAAGTGAAAACATATAGGGAAAACGAATCATCACATAGGATACCACGATCGGCGGATCGTGGGTCAATTGACGACCAGTCCAACTTCCGTGCTGCACATCCGTTAAAAAGTTGAAAGTGTTTTCAAAATGACCCTTGCAAGATTTTGCCTAAGTGACGATCGAAGGTGGCAATCGACTCCCCGTCAATTGACACACGCTCTGTCGATGGCACTCGTCTGTGCTTACTTGTTTGGGCAGTCCTTTGACCCCAAAATGCAAGTGTACTCCTCAAGGGCCCTTGGTTTGTCCTTGGGAGGTTGTGCCCGGACGTTTATACTATGAATCAAATAAAATAATACATGTTAGACACCCTTCAACCAATTTTAATCATTTTCCGACTCGTAAAAGCTAGTCAAAAAGGCTAAGGCACGCTAGTACCTCTTTGAACTTGTTTCCGGAAGTCATGGACGTTCTTTGATGTTTTGGTTTCTAGACTTCCTAAATGACTTATATTCATAAAAATAGACCTCAAAATAGTGTCTATACCTTATGACACTTATGCTAGGTTCTAGAGCACGTCTTAGATTTTCAAGGTGTTACAGAAACCCCTAATTTACACTTGGTTCAATGTGAAAGTATCATCCCATACTACCACTTACACTTTGTGCTCCTAAGGAATAACCTTAGAATAGTCACATCACATTCATCACATACTAATCTTTCATCATACAAGTCATTACATCAACATGCTTCTTTAACGTTAAACATAAAGTCACATTACTTTCATTTACATAATATCATGACCCATTCATACATTTCATATAAGTAGACACCAAGAATCCCTTCAAATGTCTATTTGTGCAATGGATAGGTAGCGTCCCATTGCACCACCTATACTGAGTAGTACACCCTTAAGAAGACTTAGTTCATTTACATACATTTATGGGGGCTAGCTTTAACCGACATAGACCTTTATAGCTTGACATGGAATCACGGTACTAACCCTTACCGGATGAGGGATCCGTACTTGCCTAAGGTAGGGTCATATTATTTAGCCTTTTGATGGATTCTCCAATAGCTACACCTATGCGGGCGCATAGTTAAGGAATAAGAAGATTGCTACTAAGTAACTCAATATCTAGTAACGAGAAGCACCCATCTCAAGAGGTACATTGGATATAACATGTCAACTTACGAAGTGTACCGACCCCTTCTTGAAATCCTCTCGGTGCTAAGCATAAATATTCTACGGAGTCTTAAACATTCATTGACTATAGGTTAAGAGATAACTATTAAGCACCCTATCTCAAATCACGAAGGGCATCCAACCTCCAACCTATCTTTGAAAAGCTCCTCGGAAATAGTGACGTTGGTACTAAACACTTCATCTCAACTCACGAAGAGTGTTCACCCCCTATTCATACTTAAGAATAGTAGTGATGGTCTAGACACTTCATCTCTACTCATGAAGAGTGTCCACCCTACAATCCCCCATTTTCATTCATTGACATCATTTATGCATTCAAGTCTGTGTGAGTACATGTGAGCACATCTTTCCCATAATAACCATTATTCACATATGTCACATTCAGGGAGCACCCCCTAGAAGTAACATGGCGTACTTGACCTCTCGGAGGTCTTATACAAGCCCATAGTTATCATTCATCGTATTGACATAGTAAATTTAGCGGAAAATTTAAAACTTTCTTAGCACATCATATGCTAGAACATTACCTCATATATATAAAACATAAGTCATGATACATAAAGAGACCTTAAGTGTATTTTCCATCATAGACTCAACAACATTTGAATACATTAGGGACACGGCCATTAAGACACATCATATAACTATACAATATTAAAACACTTTACAGTAAAGACATAAGTAGGAGATCCTTGAACTGAATGATTTCTTTCATTGAGCTTGGGAGTCATATATAAAGATCTTCACCATTCAAGACATCATTTAAGCATCTATAACCTACACTTTGTGTAAAAAGTAGAGAAGAATGGAGTTAGCACAAGAATGTACTAAGTATGGCAACCATACAAAAACATGCATTTGAAAGGGACATTTTCCTTGAAATCATACTTCATGCCTTTTTGAGTAAATCATCATAAAACCTTTATACAATGGCATTTATATCATTTACATACTTCATATAAACATATTCAAAGGTCAAACATTTCATAAGATCACATATAGAATTTATTACATTTTCAAGTCACATTACAGTGAACTATTTCCTCCTTTACAGTGAGCATTCTTTTCTTTATTTCCTTAACCTTCAAAGTAACCCTCTAGTGATACTTGGTGCAATGCATCACCTTAAGGACACAAGGAAACATACATATCATCTACGCAAGGTAACACATACCATCATATAAGTATAATACTACATAGACATATTTAAGCCAACACCATTGCACAATTATAGTAAGTTACATTCAATTTGCACATATACCAACTTCACTTCACATCAATGCATTATAAGACCTTACTCATAATCCTACTCTAAGTCTACTACTTCAATTTATATGTGAAGCCCCATAACCTTACACATACTTAGTAAACCTATCATAAGACCACAAGCCTTACCATCCAATTAATACATCAACAAGTAAATGAAGACAACTTCATTCATGTCAATACAAGACCTTCATCATATAGTCATTTAGACCAACATAGTGAATATAAGTATAATATCACATAATCTAGACCCATACCATGCACATCTTCATGACAAGTAGACAAATACTACTATACCATGCATAAAGACATAATCATAATCATACACATTAGGTCACCTTCCTAGGACTTCCTAAGGAGCCACTTATGCAATGTCTAGATGGGTTCATTACTTCCACCTATACTAAGTAACCTCCCTTAAGACATCCTCATTAGGATCCTAGTTCATTACTTCCATTCTCCATTTTACATTAGGGAAACTATAGCCTTAACCGACACTAAGACCATAGGTGCGAATCATGGAATTTGGTGTTGTACATCCTTACACCAATGGAAGGTGTTCCTACCTAGCCAAGGTAGAACATTAACATATATCCTAGCATCGTAAGTTAATTCACTTTGCTAGATACTTTGTGGCAAGCATAGTTTATTGAACTAAGAGATACGTAGTTCCCTCTACATGCCATTGGAGAATTGGGGCCTCATCTCATGAGAAAGCATGGGTGATCCCTTCCTCAAAGGGAAGTCAACACCTCATGTGGTTCCATAGGTGAGTATTCCTCTAAGAGAAGTCAACACTCTATAAGAGAAAAATGGTGAATCTTCCTCAAAGGAAAGTCAACACCTCTCAATCTCAAGTTCACTCGGTGCTAAGCTAAGTTCGCTTTATTGAAAAGACTTTAATTACATTTTCATAAAACATAGCTTAAGGTATTCATTCTTTATATGCTTATAGAATATTCAAGAACCTATGTAGTTGTAGAGTATTCTTGGGCACCCCTCTCAAGGACCCTCTATATACTAGATCATCATTCATGTGTGTGTGTACATATATGTGAGCAAACCTTTCACATAACACATAAATATTACACATGTTCATATATCAATGCATAAGTCTATAGGTATAACTATATGAGCAATCATTTCATATAAACCCACTAAGACACTATGCACATTCATACTTAATCATACACATAAGCTTAACATGCATAGTCGTAGACAATAGTGAATATGAGAACTACCTTTCATTTAGACACCATGATTCTATACTACTTGTAAGAATGCATCAAGTGTGAGTGTGTGTACATTAGTCAACATGATCACATAATGGCTATCAATAACTCATTGACGCAGCCACCCTCTTAGACCACATTACACTTTTTAGTATAGACCACACAACACAATTTAGCATAGGAGACAATACAATCTCCATATTATACTTTAAGGCTCCTAATATTAGATATTCACACATTCACATAGGGGTACATGGGTAGGGGTCATAAATATTTAACACTTCATTAATGGAAGCACCTACACATGGTATTACATAACCCTTTACATGCTCATAACAATAGTAACATAACCTAGATTCCCAACTCAAGTAGAAGACTAGGCACAAGTTACACATAAGGTGATCATCATAACAACTCATTCATATACTCATCAATTTGCCTTCCAGGGCATAGACAATACATATATAATGACAATAAAGTAAACACCGCCACCATAAGTGGACCATACCACACAATGCCATACAAGGCTTCATCAACTACCGTACTATAAGGAAAGTAGAAGAAAGAACCATTCTTACAAATTTCTCACAGTTTGATCATCGCAGATCAATACACCTTGTTCATAAAAAATTCATAAATAGGACAGTAGTTATATGTACTTTACTAATAAACGAAACTATGTATAAGTTACTACGAGATCATTCTACCATCCAAGACATTACAACATATATATATATATATATATATATATATATATATATGGTAGAAAGTAGAGAGTTATAGATCATCAAGTAACTTCCCTAGTATTGATCATCAATTAAAATTCATCAATAATGTACATTTAGGGCAGTAGATTAAGGAAATCATAGCCTACACGAGATACTACTACAATTGCCCATAAACTCTAAATCACTTTAAATGTGCTCCATATTAGGTATTCATGGAAGATAAATTTACATAGGTTAATCCTATTCAAACTATCATATATTGATACACATTGTATCCATTACATATAATTCATAATAACATTACAACATAGGCAGTGGCTAACCATCTTTTAACATAATTGAATATCACAGTAAGCGTGCTAGAATCATCAATCTATAGGCTAAAACATGTAGGTCAATCTTACCAAATTTCCTTTGATTCGATTACTAAGGTTTCATACATACAATTTATTCATTATATCAACATAAGAGAGTAGCTACAATGATCTATACGAAATCGAAATCCCACAACAATTACAATAAGTCCGAACTTACAGTGAACATATAGAACATAGGCTAGTTTTGTTCAAATCATCATACATGGATCCACATGGATACTTCATCATCAAATCATAATCAATTAATGTAAATAACAGTAAATATAAGCAATTCAACGTAAGAGAATCACAAATCTACCATTATCAAGGCAAGATCACAATGACCATGCAAGGGCTAAATCAAGTTTGGGAAGCGACAAGGGTTCATCATGCAATTGGAGTATAAATCACGTTAAAACCAATATATTAACTTCAATTCATCATCATTTAATCATTAAAAATGATTTTAGAAAGAACCCATGGCTAGATTAAAGAGGGAGAAGTTTGATCATAAATCTCTTCTGAAACTTTAAGATAAACTCTCTAGATGGAAGGATAACTAGAGATGAAGGATCACCATACCTTTTTATTAATTATAACCTTTAAAACTTGATGATTCATCCATGGAAATCCAAGCTCCAAGATGTTCTTGAGCTTCACCAACAATGGTGGTTTCTATGGAGAATATCTTTTTAGGAAAAGGTTCAATTTGTGTGAGTTGGTTTGGGAATGGGTTGATCACGTTTTCGATCACATAAATACACCCAAAAATCACAAAATAAATCAGGTGGGGTCAGGTTAGCACGTGGGGTTAATTTACCATTCACCCATTTAATTAAACAGTGCACATGCAGTGGCACCAGGCTACCATCGACGGACCCAATCGACTGGGCGTTGGTCAATAGACTTGCCGTCCTTTGACTTCCGTTGATTGTTCCTTGGCCAATTTTTGGGTTTATACCTGCCCAAGATAAGTATCAATCGACGAGACCTCACCTACGGGACGTTGGTCAACCAACTGTCCGTCGTTTGGTCCGTCGATTGACAGTGCCAAGGTAGTGTCTCCACCAGCCTTGGGTCCTTCTTGTGGGCCCTTTTGTGGGGCCCTTTAGAAGTCTTAACCGGACGTTTACGATGTAAATAAGACTCTTAACAACTTTTAGACGTTACACATAAGTTTCACCCAAAACAAACACCTTCAACTCGTCCAAACATGCAAGGCCCCATCAAGACACACACATGCATGTCTCTAGGCTATCTTTCGAACGTCTTGGACGTTTGGCCTCCAAACTTCACGAAACTCCATATACTAACATTAAAAATCATTATAACTAATTTTAAGATATAATCTTATTTCATACAATTTTAAGCATGCATAGACACATGAGGCACATAGGTGACTAGTCGTCGAACGTTTTGATCGACATTTGACATTTGACTTCCAATTAACCTCAAACTTTATACACTGCCTCTAAACCATATAATAAGTCATTTTATGACCTTAGAACCTTAATACAAACATGTTAGGCTCTAGACACCCTTACTCATTTTGGGGGTCTTACAATTTCTTTGACTTCTTGAAAAGCTGAAACCCACATTCATCACAATTAACACATTATATGTAACACTTCGAAAATCTAACACGTGTTGTAGAGCATAAAATGAGTGTCATAAGGTTTAGACACTGTTTTAAGGTCTATTGTAGTGAATATAAGTCATTTAGGATATTTAGAAATCAAAACGTTCAAGAACGTTAATGACATACGGAAACTAGTTAAAAGAGGTCTTAGCGTGCCTTGGCCTAATTGACTAGATTTTAGGAGTCAGAAAATGATAAAAATTGGTGGAAGGGTGTTTAATACGTATTAGAGTTAGTCATAGTGGAAAGTTTCGCGCACGACTCCCCAAGGATAAAATTCTTGAAGTGCCTGTTTTGCAAAATCTCTGAACTCATCGACGGTTGTGAAGAATAGAAGGGAGCAGTAGCTGTCGATTGACCCACGATCCGTCGATCGTGGTGTCGTCTGTTATGACTGGTTTTGCTGCACGTTTTCATTTAAGTCATTTAATAATTTGGCTTAGTTAGGAGGTTAATTAGGGGTTAAGGGAGGTCTAATTAAGTTAGTTAAGATCCTATATAAAGCCTCTAACCTAATTAGACTAACCTAAGCATTCATAATTCCCAAACCCAAAACTCTCTTCCTTCTCTCTACTTTCTCTCTCTAGTTGAACAACTCCATTGAATACCAAGCTAGGGGTGGGTTCAAGGTCTTCAAAGGGTCAAATTTCTCCATCAATCTTCATCAATTAGTAAGGTATGTGATTCTTTTCACCTTTTGAAACCTGTTTCCTCAGAGGGTTCCATCAAATTGATTTCCAAAGTTGAATTTTCATGTGGGTCTTTTTCCAATCTCGAAATTGATGTTATGGATTACTTTGTTTATTATTTATTTGGATATTATGAATATATTAACATGTATTTTACTTAATTATGTTAATTGTTCATGGATTGGTATAGTTTCTAAAAGATGACCCATTCTCCTTAACCCTAAGTTATGATCTTGATATTATATAGTATTGGTTCAATTGAATTTATTATAGGCTGAATTACTATCCTATGATATTGTTGTATCAATCATGACTAGATTCGGATGAATTATTGTCCTATCATGCTAGTTCTTGAGAAGTTGATCTAGGTTATGAAGTATGTTATGAATTTGTCCTAAATATCTTATCTTAAGCTATGAACTAGTGATGAATTGTGATGTACTGATTCAATTAGCCTTGTTATTATGTTGGTTATAATTTTATGATGAAACTACACGCTAATTGGGTTGATTTGAGGGTTGATGGTGAGACCTTGATTATTGATTATGAAGGAGACTTGGTAAGTCTTGAAATCCCTATTCTTTAATTCAATTGTTGTAAATTGTGATTAACTGATGATATTGCATTGAAATATATATTGTATTAAGATTTATAGGGTTGGTATGATGTTGAATTGAAATTTTATGACTATGGTATGTGAGTTGTTTTCTAAGATGTAAATGTTATAAGGATGGTAATGATTTACCAATGTGCCTTATTATGAAATGATATGTAAATGTGCTAACCTCACTTATATGTATTGTAAAGAAAGGATTATACTTATGCAATTCTTATTGAGCTATGATTATGATGATTATACAAGGGTTTGACCCTATGACCTACATTAAGCTGTGATAATTAATAAAGTCATTAAAGACATTTCACAATGAACTCTAGCGTAGCACCGAGTGAACTAGATTGAAAAATGTCCCTTCCCATATAGGGAATGTAGTATAACTAATATACTTTGGGTATTGGAGACTCCAATGCATGTAGCATACGGATGGTCCCAACTATATCTCCTAGTTCTTGAACTATGTTTCCCCCATAGGAATACTAGCTAGTGGATCAACGTAGTTGCTATGTTCATATTTTGGTACTACCTTGGCAAGTAGTCCACCTTTTTTCAGTGTTGGGTTTCATGACACCGGCTTCTACATTAGCTCATGTAGTCTATGTCTATTAGGGAAAGATGTTCCCAAAAGGTAAAATGAACTAATGGAATGAACTCTAACTATGATAACCTAAGGGCTTTAGCTTAGTCTAGGTAGGGGTATGGGACTCTACCTAAACATTGCACTAGTTAGACTTGAAGGAAGTCTTAGGAGGATGTTATTTTGTATGAATACGCTTATAATGGTACATGATATGTATATGATAAACTTGCACATTGTTGATACTATATATTGATTAGTTTCACTTATGAATATTTGTTGGTCTATATTTTTAAAATATGATGATATGTACTCTCAAATGCCATGCTATGTGAGGTGGGATGTTGGTCATGATTTTTGTTGGGTTACTTGATTTAGTAAGGTTATGGGGCTTTGCTTAGTCATTACACTTGTTGACTTAATGAGGGTTGAGGGTAATTGTCTTGCTTTGGTTATGTTATAATGAACTCTTATGTATGCTTGTTGTTATTATGACTTCATGATAGAGTTACTTTTACTATGTGTTCAAGAAGTGCTATGTATGTTTATTGACTAGACTTAGCATTGCTGGTCTTGTGTTGTACATACTTTAGACTTAATGAGTATGTCTTATTGATTGGTATGATCTTTCTTGATTGTGCATAAGGTTTTCTAAAGGTAAAATAACATGTTTTCATGAAAGGTCCATTTTAGCATGATTTGATAATATATGTGAGCATATGGTCTCATACTTAGTACAAGTTTTGTACTAACCCCATTATCTCCCTTTTCCCCAACATTTTAGGTTCCGGTCGTTGAAGGGCTGTGAGACGACATTGAACTAAGGCTTGAAATTCATATTCATCCAAGTTGGGTAGGTTCTCACTTTCCGAGGGCAATGCCACTATCAAGCTATGAAGTTGTTTTAGTTTTAAGACTCTTATGTTCTTTCCTTTTCATTTGAGTACTAAACATTGTATAGCCTATATGTGACTTTATTACATTGATATACTCTTGTTAGATGATTATGAGATGAGACATACTTTTGAGACTATGTTATATTTTATATATCTATGTGCAATAAAAGTAGGAGACTAAGTAATCATCTTATATGAATGGTCTATCTATACTCCATATAACTATTATGTGTATGTATATTTAAACCTCCACGTAGAAGTAATGAAAAGTTTTAAATTTTTTCGCATTTTTTTACCTATAAATGTGATGATGTAAGCTAAGAGGCTAGTCTTAGTCCTGAAAGAGGACGACGACGACGGTTACGTCTAAGGGGTGCTCCCTGGATGTGACAAACTTTGTATCAGAGCATGAGGTTGAATATCTTTGTGTAGATGTCTCTCTCAACTACGGCTATGTAGATTCGTACTCATAATTGTGAAGCGTGTCACACTTATGGATAGGAATCTATTATATGCTTAGGAAACTCTCACTTTCTTGGAAGTCCAATATCGTGCCTCTAGAGTTTATCTCTATGTGCTTTTGAATCTACTCCTCTTATTGTGGTTATGCGCATACACTCACACTTTGAATGAATTAATGAATGAATGAAACTAAAGAATGTTAATGAAACGGGAGTCTTGGGATAGACTCTCTTCGCTAGTTTAAATGAAGTGTTTAGTAGCAACTTTACTATCTCCGAAGATCTTTCTAAGATAGGTTGAGGTATGGATACCCTTCGAGAGTTGAGATGTCGTGTCCAATAAGTTATTCCTTATTCTTTATAAATAAATGTTTAAGACTCCGTGGGGGAGTCATGCTTACCACCGAGAGAATATGAAGCAGAGGTGGTTACACTTTGTTAGTTGAGATGTTGTATCAAATGTACCTCTTGAGATCAGTACTCCTCATTACTAGAGAATAAGTTACTTAGTAGCAATCTCCGTATCCCTGAACTATGCGCCCACATAGGCGTAGATATTGGAGAATCTATGTAAAGTCTAATAGAATGACCCTACCATAGGCAAGCCCTCATCAGATAGGGGGTTAATGTCGATATTCCATCTCTACCTCTCATGATCTATGTCGGTTAAATCTAACTCCCCACAAAAGAATATAATGAACTAAGTCTCCTAAAGAGTTTACTACTTAGAGTAACTGGTGGTATGGGGCATTATTTATCCATAGCACAAGTAGACACTCGAAAGGGTAGTCTTGGTGTGTCTTTGTATTTGATGTATGAATGTGTTACTATGTAATGAAATGAAGTTATGTGACTTAATGTCTAATGTTAAGAAAATATGTTAAAGTAACGTCTTGTATAATTAAGTTTATGAATGGTTAATGTGGTGTACCTAACCTCATGAAATCCTCAAGGAGAACAAAGTGGGAGTAGTAGCATGGAATGTTATACTCATATTGCACTTTGTGTAACTTGTAAGTCCACTCGGGGAAGTGCACTTATGTGAAGTCCTTAATGCATGAATATTCTTCTAGTGACTAGTTATAGAGTGTGGACTTATTACCCATGCAAGGTAAGCCTATGGTTGGTAGTCGTAAGGATCACATAGGTGTGTATTGAAGGTGGTGTATGGTATGTTCCTTCATGTATTACCTTAGTGAGTCTTAGGATAACTTGGTTAGGGAAATTTCAATGGAAATGAGTTCAATGGGTTTTGGTATGAATGTGTTGACTGTAAAGCTACTTGGGTTTACTGTAAAAAATATTTTTTGGTCCTAAAATCATGTGTGTTCTATTTTATGTGATAAATGATGATTCTTATGATATTTTACTTCTATATTCATGAAGTTTTTACTTAATTGGCATGAAAGCTTATTTCTAACAAATGTCCCTTTTTGCATGTTTTTGCATATGTCATACTTAGTACATTATTTGTACTAACCCCATACTTTTCTATACTATATAAGTATAGGTTGGAGGCAAAAAGAAGTCTAGAAGTCAAAGCTTGGGAATGGACTCTCTCAAGACATGGTATGTCGTCATATATTCGAAGACATAGTCTACGTTTCTTAATTTCTATTAGTCAGACTTTTATGTATTTCTTTCAATGTAAAAAGACGTGTCCCTCAGATATTTAAGTTGTGTCTTTAAGATGGCTTGTGAAGACAAGACTACTATTTAGTATTTATGAAAGATATTTTATTATTATTATAAAGGTCGTGAAATGTTTTAATTGTGCACTACTTTTTATGTCTTATGTAATGAATGATAGCAAATAGCTAGTACAAGACCTCCGAAAGGTTAAGTATGCAATTGTCCGACCTAAGGGTAACCCTAACTTCTAGGGGGTACTTTCAGGTCGTGACACTAGGTATGGTCTACACGTTAATTATTGGATAATCTTGTGTAGCATTACCCCTTCCTAGGTACGCCTATATGAATGTGTGGTCTTAAGCATGATTAGGAGTCTTGGATTCAAATGAGGATGATGTCTTGTCTCCTATGCTATAATGTTTGTGTGTGGTGTATAGTCCCTAGTACTCTATCTGTGAGTTTTTTATGGTTTGAGGGATCTGAATGTGTATTGTGATCTTGAGAGGGTGGCTTCCTCAATATTATGATTGTCACCGTTATGTGATCATGTTAACCAATGTACACACACACACCTCATGCATGTCTATAAGTAGTATAGGTTAATGGTGGCTAATGAAAGGGTAGTTCTCATATACACCAATTTCTACTACTATGAATGTAAATTACATGTCCATGATAGTAGGAAAATGTATCTTAAATAGGATGACTTGATAGGTGTACTAGTGTAGGAAAGAGTATGGTACTTTGCCTATACATTGCACATGTATACCTTGATAAGATAGTTCCTACGATGATTCTGTATGTGCATGAGTATGAATGCATGATTAGATATGAACATGAAGTTTATGCTATGATGCCAAGTATATTATATGATGAAAACTTTAATATTTGTAGTGTCTACATGTGTTTTTGTGAAAGGTGTTCTCATATAAGTACACATACACACACACGAATGCATTTATGAAGCATGTATGATAATCTAGTAAAGTAGGGTCCTTGGAATGGTGCTCTCAATTGTACTCTAAACTAGATTGTGCTTGAACATGCTATGTCCATGTGAAAAGTTTTCTCACATGAGTTATGTTGAAGAAAGCACTTTCGGATCTATAACCTATGAGTTATGCAGATGATGAGTTAATATCTTAAAGCCTATTTTTATGAAGTAAAGTTACTAAAGGCTTTTCAATAAAGGGAACTTAGCTTAGCCCCGAGTGAACTTGATAAATGAGGAGTGCCCTTTCCCAATATGGGAAGACATGTTCACCAAATGTCCTCATGTGGTGGAAACTACAATGCCTAAGGGCATAAAGAGGGTTGCAACTTATATCTACTTACTTAACTATGTTTCCCCCATAGTATCTAGATAGTGGATACACCTAATATTCTAGCATGATGTTAATGTTCTACCTTGGAGAGTAGAGCACCTCCTTTTGGTGTGGGGTTCCATGACACGTGGTCCATGTTTAAATAACATGGTCTTAATGTAGGTTAAGGATATAGTTTTCCTAATTGTAAATGGACAATGGAATTAAAGTAATGAACCCTAACTAGGATTCCCTAAGGGAAGTTGCCTAGCGTAGGTGAGTGTAATGAACTTACCAATGACTTGCACAAGTAGCTCTGGAAGGGACTTCTAAGAAAGTGTTCTATATGTATATGTATTTTATTCATCACATTATGGTATTGTCCTACTTGTTATGATAATATGCATAATATGGATCCTAATGTGTCTATATGATGAGGTCTTACTTTATATGCATAATGTTAGTCTTAGTGCCTATATGATTAAGGTCTTACTTGGTATGTATGAAGTTGTCTATACTTGCCATGTTGATGTACAAAGTAATTGATAAGTCTTATAGTCTCTTTGTGGGTACTTATTATGTGTGAGGTTATGGGGCTTCGCATATAAATTACACTAGTAGGCATAGAGTTGGATTATGAGTAAGGTCTTATGATGTCTGAATGAAACGAAGTTAGGATATGCTAATTTGGACTATTATATTACGATGATGATATTGGAAGTCTTGACTTTTATGTTGTTTTGCAATAAGCCTCCTAGGTAGTTTATGAACTATGTGGGTCATATGTGAAGTATGTGTCTCATGATATGTTATGCTTATGTGAACGTAAAAGATTAAGTTAATGAAGGTTGAATGAATGTTCACTTTCGTGACCTGAAGGTGATTCTTGAGTGTAGATGATGGAATGAGACACTATTCATACGTTGCACCAACTGTAACTACATGGTTTTTTGGGGGTAAAGGACTTAAGGTAAAAGAAGGATTATGGTATGAAATGCTAAATGTGCCTTAAATGTGATGTGTTGTTTTATGTGATGTCGACTATTTTACATGTCTATATGAAGTATGTGAACTATATTGTACTTATTGTATCAAAGTTCATGAAGTTTACTAAAAGGCATGATGCATGGTTTCTAACAAAATGTCCTGTTTAAATGCATGTTTTTGCATGGTTTCCATACTTAATGCATTCTAGTACTAATACCATTCTTCCTCATCTTTTTACACAAAGTCTAGGTGGTGATCGCTAGAGGATGTCTCTTAAAGTTAAGGGCTTGCATAACTTTCCCATGTTCAAAGAAAGGGCTCCTTAAGATTCAAGGATTTCCTATGTCATGTCCTTATTTAAAGTTATGTAATAGTTGGGTATTATTTTATGTTGTAAGTCTTGTGTTCCTATCATCTTTATTTATGTTGTGTCTAAGATGACAAAAGAGATTTCGAGTCTAATTATCTATTGTGAGATTTATATATATATATATATATATATATATGAAGTTATGTTCTGGCATATGATGTGCTCTGAAAAGTTTTAAATTTTCCGCTAAATTTCCAATGACAATGCGATGAATGATGACTATGGTCTTTTATAAGACCTTCGAGAGGTCAAGTACGACATGTTACTTCTAAGGGGTGCTCCCCGGTTGTGACAAACATGGTATAAGAGTATAAGGTTATAAAAGTCATTTTAGGGTCCAAAGTCTCATATCGCCACGTCTAGTAGAGTCTCGTTCATCGGTGGTGAGTCGCGACACATCTATGAGCGAGAGTCTATAGGACAATAGAGTTTCCCTTCTTCACTATTCTGATGTCGTGCCATAGAAGTTAAATCTATATGATCTCTCACTTATGTTTCCTTGTCCTGTGGTCTTTTAGATGTGATTAGTAGGAAATGATGATGTCTCAACGCTTGAGGGAAATGAGGTGAGTTTTGATGCTTATTATGGTTGTTATGACTTGATGAATATTTGTGTAGGTGATTTGGATATGTTTTATTGTGATGCCATTTATGGCTATAGGTGACATATGACAAATGAGATGTTATGTAGATAAGTTGTGATATGATATGGTTATAGTTTGTTAAAATTTGTTATATTTGAATGGAGTTCTCTATGGAATAATGATTTGTTTAATGAGTATTCATGATGGTAATACATTGGTATGAGATATGTTTGAAAATATTTTGGAGAAATATGGCAAATAGCTAAAGATGAATGTTACCCTTGTATACGTGTAATGCTTCATAGTTGACCTTGTGTGGATTGGAGTCTTTGGTATAGGCTTGTGTAACGACCGGGGAGCACCCCGTAGACATTACCGGCGTGCTCGACCTCGTAGAGGTCTCATATGAGCCTCTTAGAATAATCGACATGGCATTTTATAGTTGAAATAATGCAGAAAATTTAAAACTTTTGTAACGCAATTCATGATCATAGTTTAAGATTGTCTCACAACATCATTTAGTATAAGTGTTCAACAAAAGTTAGCAAATAGGATCCTTAGCCCTTTAGATATTATAGTCTTTAGAAAAAATATACATATTAGAAGATTACTAGTTCAATGACATCAATAGAGAAAGAATACAGTTTCCAATATTTCATATGTTCTCGAATCTTTGAAGACCTACCACAATGTCTTGCAGATAAGAAATCCAAGGTTTATTCAAGGATGGAGAAGCAAGTAGCCAGAACATATACTCATAATATAAAGGGAGAAAAGAGGTTGGTACAAAGAATGCACTAAGTATGGAGAAATGCATAAGAACATATAAAACATGAGAAAAAGGAAATTTACATATAAAGTATGCATACATGAGGTTTTGGAAAACTATTTGCATCATCAACACATCATATGAGCCAATACTACCATAATATCAAAACTTCCACACAAAATGACCTTAGCACTTCCTAGAGGTCCAATTGTGCAATGTTGAGTTAGCTTCCCATACTACCAACCCTACCAAGTATTACCATAGAACTCACCTTGGTAACACATATTACCTTTACATTCATTTAATAGACATAATATCATATTCATTTCATCATTACAAGGAACTACGTACAATAACCCTTTAAGCCAAGTAGTACAATGTACAAGTGAAGTCACATACCCCAACTTCTACTTAGTAAACTCATTAGGAGATTATAGACTAGTCCTTACTTCTTTATTACTCCGTCACTTTATTACTTTGGGGAAGATTAACTAAAACTGACATACACCATGGGAGCTTTCCATGGAATTCGGTGTCATAAAGCCCCACATTGAAAAAAGGTGTTCCACTTGCCAAGGTAGAACCTAAAAACTAGCTACTATGTGTATCGACTAGCTACATCCTATTGGGGCACGTACTTAAGGGATATAGAGATTGCTTCTATTGACCCGGCCTATTGCATTAGCGGGAGAGTCCCCATCTCATGAGTATCACTAGGAATGGCACGGCCCGAGAGCACTCCAAGAAGTTAGGGAATTATCAAATCGTGTCACGGAATACTTGACCTCTCGAAGGTCTTGTACAAGCCCTTAGACATCATTCATTGCAGACATGTATGAAAAGTAGTGCGGAATTAAAACTTTTTACAAGAATTATATCTCAAAACATCTTTCATATAAAATGGTATAAAACACTAAGTCTCATCATATGCCAATCTTAGACTCAAGAACACTTGGGAAATGTCCCATACAATTGAATATAGAAAGCTAATTTCTATTACAATACTTATAACAAAAGTAATCTAAAGATAAAGATGTCTTCGAATCAAGTGATGACATACCCCAAACTTTGCTTGAAAGAATCATAGTTTCCAAGCTTTGCTTCCAGATACCTCTCACCTTCCACCTACAACATTAGATATAGACAAAAAGTATGGACTTAGTACAATGCATGCAGTAAGTATGGCATAATGCATAAAATCATGAGAAAATAGACATTTGTGAGAAACATGCTCTTGTTGATTAAAACTTCATAGTATAAACATAATAACCACATTTAATCACCAAACATCACATTTGAAACACATTTCAAGTCATATCCAATTTATATCACATTACAGTGAACTTACAGTAACTTCAGAGTAATTTCACAGTGAACTAAATGACATAAAAGCTTCCCATCCAAGGTTATCCTAAGGCTCACTTAGTAACGACTAGCATGTACACCCTAGAATTTAGGGCAACCCTTAGGTCGGAAAAAGGTGTACTTGACCTTTCAATGGTCTTGTACTAGACTCTTAGCTATCAATCATCACATAAGACATGAAAAATAGTGCGAAATTAAAACATTTCACGATAAACAATAATAAGGAAAATATCTTTTATAAATACTAAAGGATAGTCTCATCGTCACAAGCCAACTTAAAGACAAGACATAATTATCTTAGGTAAACGACCCTTTACATTGAAAGAAATACATAATTAGTCTTATACAGTCTTAAAGAAGAACTTAACGGAACATAGACTATGCCCTCCAATATATGAGGACATACTTAGTCTTGAGAAAGTCGATTCCCAATCATGCCTTTTAACCATCAAATTTTCTGTAACATTTAAACAACGTAAGACGTGTAGTTAAGCCTAACATAGGTGTCAGGAAGTCTAGACACTGGTTTTAAGGTTAGTTTCATGAAAATAGGTCACCTAGGATGTTTTGGAACCAAATGTTTAAGAACGTCCAAGACGTCCGAAAGTTGGTCCATAGAGGTGCTAGTGTGCCTTGGCCTATTTGACTAGTTTTTAAGGGTGAGAATTTAACGAAATATTATAAAAGTATGTGTAACACATGATAGGGATGTTTCAAGGTTGAAACGTCTGGGTACGACTCCCCAAGGACCAACCAAGGGCCCTGGGAAAGGACCCTAGTGTTAGAAGCAACACTGTCTGGCAGTGTGCAATAGACGGCAAAGAACACGGGCCGTGTGTGGACAAACGTGGCGTCGATGCCTCCGTTGTCCCATACTTAGCCATGTTGAGGAATCACCTCGCCTGCACAGTCTCTGAAATCAACGGCGGAGTGCAGGACGAGAGGGGTAGAGCCCGTCGACTCACAGACGGCCCGTTGTTTGGGGTCTCATCATTGAGGGTCGAGTTTTCTGTCTAATTTAAGGTGTTTTCATTTAATTAGTTAGAGGGTTAGGTGGTTTAATTATGGGTTAATGGATTTTAATTAAGTTGATTTAAGACCCTATATAAATACTCCCAACCATCATTAATCTAACACAACTCTAAAACAAATCTCTCTACATTCTCTCTACTTTCTCTCTCTATTGGAAGACTCCATTGAAGCTAAGTCTAGGAGGTGATTGGGGGCTTGAAAAGGGTGGATTCATATTCAATTTCTCATCAAGACAACAAGGTATGGAATCTTTTCACCTTTGAGACCTCTTTCCTCAAAGGGTTCATCCAAATTGATTTCAAAAGTTAGTGATTTCTAATGGGTTTCATCCAATTCCGAAATTGATGTTGTGGATTGAGTTGTTGATGTTTCTTTTAGGTTAATATGAGTTGATTAAAATGTATTCTAACTTAATTGGAGTAATTGTTCATGGTCTTGCCTAAATTGAAGAATATGTTCCCAAGTCCTTAACACTAGGTTGTGTTCTTGGTTTAGATTGTAATTGTTCATTCAATTGACTTGTTTATGGGTTGAATTACTTGTATATGATGTTGATATTCTGCCTATGAAAAAATTAGGATGATGATTATTCTTTCATGCTAGTTCTTGATAGATGATCTAGGGTAGGGTGAATTGACTAAATCCTAAGTTTGATCTACTATTGAATTGTGAAGTAATGACTCTTCTATACTTGTGATTTCATTGGTTATTGAATTATGGTAATTTGATGACCTAATTGGGTTTAATTTAGGGTTGATGGTAAGACCTTGATGATGGTGAGAATGTGAAGAAGACTTGGTAAGTCTTGTGACCTTATCCTTTGTTTCAATTATGGTTAATTGTGGTTAAGTCATGATGATTGTATTGGAGCATGTTTGTATAGGATTTATAGGTTGGTTTGATGTTGAATATGGTTGTGAGGTTGATTAATATGAAAAGTAAGAAGGGTGGTGATGATTGCCAAATGTGCTTTATTGTTGAAAGGCTATAAAGTGTTAACCTTACTTATGAGAGTTGTGATGAAAGGCTTTTACTCATGCAATTCCTATTGAGCTAGTATGATGATGATTATACAAGGGATAGACCCTATGACCTAAATTAATTTATGATTGGTAAATAAAGATTAAATACATTTCAATAAGGGACTAGCTTAGCACCGACTGATCTTGTATGTGAGAGGGTGATATTTTTCCACATGGGGAATGTAGGGTTCACTACACTTCTCATGGGTTAGATAGCCTCATGACCCAAATAGGGTGTAGAGTGATATTTCCTATGATACCCTAAGTTCCATAACTATGTTCCCACCATAGGAATACTATCTAGTGGATCCACCTAGAAAGTTACGTTTATGTTAGGTATTACCTTGGTCGGTAGACAACCTTCCATCGGTGTAAGGTTTATGACACCGTATTCCGCATTAGCTCATGTGGTTTGGGACTCTACCTAGGTCTTGCACTAGTTTGACTTGATAGAAGCTCACGAAGGTCAATATTATGTATGTAAATGATGATAAAAGGTAAATGACTTTACATGATGATTATTATGCTTATGAACATGTAATTGGTTCTTGTCGATTAAAGTATGAACTTATGTTTGTTGAAGTTATGTTATGTGAAGTAAGTTACTATTTGTGATTCTTGTTTGGTTACTTGATTGAGTAGGGTTATGGGTCTATACTTGATCATTGCACTTGCGGATTTATAAGGGTTATGTATGGTTGTCTTGCTTTACTAGATCACATGATTAACTCTTATTTATACTTGTATTATGATTACTTGATGTTAGGGTTATGTGACATTACGGGTTCAAATATGTGATATGCATATCGTTACTTTGACTTGATTAAGTATGTTTAATTGGTTAGTCTAGTTGTTGATTATGCAGAAAGACATGAAATGGCATGATTAAAATAAATGTCCATTTTTAGCATGATTGATTGTTATATGTGCATATGGTCTCATACTTAGTACATGTGGTGTACTAACCCCATTTTCTCCCTTTTTCCCAAACACTTTAGGTTCCGGTCGTTGAGGTTTTGTTCGAGGCAATTGAGAAGAAGGCTTGGATACTCTTATAATCCAAGTGGTAGGTCCTCATTTCCCCGAGGATGATGCCGATATTCTACCTACGGATTGCTTAACTATTATGACACTTATGTTGATTCTATCTTTCATATGGAGACAAAGTTGTATAAAGCCTATATGTGGCTTACTTTTATTGTTGTAGGGCTATGCCTATGTTGTATTGTCATTTTAGATGGTTTATGAGATGAGACGATTTTATGACTCTAATTCTATCTTATATATGTGTATGATATAAAAGTAGAAGACTAAGTAATCTTCCTATACTCGATGTTATACTATTATGTGTATGTAGAGTTCTATGTAAACCTCCGATGAGATATAGTTAAAAGTTTTAATTTTTCCTCATAATTTAACCAATGAATGTTATGATGAATGCATAGAGACTAGTCTTAGTCCTCAAAGAGGACGATGACGTCGGTTACGTCTAGGGGGTGCTCCCCAGATGTGACAAACTTTGTATCAGACCATGAAGTTAAATATCCTTGATAACTACGTCTCTCTCAACCACGTCTATGTAGATTCGTACTCATAATTGTGAAGCGCGCCACACTTATGAATAAGAATCTACATGATGCTAAGGAATCTCTCTCTTTCTTCGAAATCCAATATCGTGCCTCTAGAGTAACTATTATGTGCTTTCATCTTAACCTTGTATTTTTGGGTATAAGCAATGAATACTCAGATGAATGCGTCTAGGAGGCTTGAGGAGGAGGTTTCCCCTCCCCGTGTAGAAGAAGATCCTCCACTTGAAGAGGGGGTCAATGTTGAGCAAGTTCCGGCTAACAATCCACCCATGACGAATCAGACATATGGGCTGCCTTTTTTCAAATGGCCCAAACCATTACTTCTCAAGATCAATCCGGCACTATCCAAGCTCAAGCTATGACGGCACAAGCCAACCAGGAGGTTGCACCTCGAGCCAACTTGCAAGTCTCTACTATGTCATCCCGTTTGAGGGACTTCACTCGGATGAATCCGCCAAGCTTCTATGGTTCTAGGGTTGATGAGGAACCCCAAGAGTTCATCGATGAGGTGTATAAGGTTCTCTTTGCTATTGGGTTGAGTTCAAGTGAGAAGGCCGAGTTAGCCACATATCATCTCAAAGATGTGGCTCAAACTTGGTATGTTCAATGGAGAGATAATCGGCCTCTTTGTGGTGGACCTATAACATGGGAGATATTCAAAAAGGTATTTCTTGATCGATTCTTCCCTAGAGATCTGAGGGAGTCCAAAGTGGTGGAATTCATCAACCTTCGTCAAGGTGGTATGCGTGTGATTGAGTATTCTATGAAGTTTACTAAGTCGTCGAAATATGCTCCTTCCTTGGTTTCGGATCCGAGAGATGAGATGAGCCGCTTCGTGACAGGTGTACCGGATGATCTACAAGAATAATGTAATTTGGCCATGCTTCATGAATATGAATATATCTCGGCCTATGGTGCATGCTAGGAAAGTTGAGGAGGCACGGGTTAGGAGAAAGGCCAGAGATGCTAAAACGACAAGGTCCTTTGAAAAGGATTCTTCCAATGGTAGGCTTGAGATTCAAGACAAGCCTATGTTGAAAAAAAGTTTCTCTAATCAAGTTCCATCCAAGTTCACTAAGACTCGTGATGATAAGGGGTCAAAGCTGAGAGCTCAAAAAGGGAAAAGTGCTAATTCACCTATTGATAAGCCTACTTGTGGTGAGTGTGGAAAGAAGCATTTCGGTACTTGTCTCATTGGTACAGATGAATGCTTTAGTTATGGAAAAGTTGGGCACAAAGTTCCTGATTGTCCTAACATGAAGGGGCAACAGAAGAGTGGTCAAGCAAGTGGTTCTAGTAATGCTCCAAACAAGAACCTCTTCTATGCTCTTCGTTCTAGGGGTGAGCAAGAGACCTCTCCCGATGTGGTGACGGGTGTGTTACTATTGATGTTTATGCTTTACTTGATCCGGGTGCTACTTTGTCTTTTGTTACACCTCTTGTGGCTTAAAAGTTTGATACTTTACCCGATATTTTGCATGTCCCTTTCTTAGTGTCTACATCAGTGGGTGAGTCAGTTGTTACAAAGAGGGTTTATATAAAATGTCCTATTATGTTGCCCAATAGAGTTTCTAATGTTGATCTAGTTGAACTAGATATGCTTGATTTTGATATTATTTTGGGCATGGATTGGTTGCATTCTTGTTTTGCCACTATTGATTGTAGGACAAGGGTAGTGAGGTTCAATTTCCCAAATGAACCCGTTGTTGAGTGGAAGGGGGAAGTTCTATTCCTAGAGGCCGTATCATTTCTTGTTTAAAGGCTTGAAAAAGGATCTCTAACGGCTGCCTATATCATATCGTGAGAGTCCAAGATCTTGACTCCGAAATTCCTCCTATTGAGTCGGTACCCGTAGTGAGTGAATTTTCGGAGGTCTTCCCTAATGACCTTCCCAGTGTTCCTCCCAAACGGGAAATTGATTTTGGTATCAATTTTCTACCGGAAACAAACCCTATTTCGATTCCTCCTTATAGAGTGACTCCGGCCGAATTGAAGGAGTTGAAGGCATATCTTAAAGATTTGCTAGACAAGGGCTTTATAAGGCCTAACATTTCTCCATGGGGTGCTCTGGGCTTGTTCGTGAAGAAGAAAAATGGGTATTTGAGAATGTGTATTGATTATCGCTAACTCAACAAAGTCACAATCAAGAACAAGTATCCTCTCGCGCGGATTGATTATTTATTTGATCAACTCCAAGGGGAAAGCTACTTCTCCAAAATTGACTTGAGGTCGGGGTATCACCAACTAAGGGTAAGAGGTGATGATGTACCAAAGACGATCTTTCAGATTCGTTATGGCCACTATGAGTTTCTTGTTATGTCCTTTGGTCTCATTAATACTCCGGCGGCATTCATGGACCTAATGAATAGAGTATTTCGAAGTTACCTAGATTCATTTGTCATTGTGTTCATTGACGACATCTTGGTATATTAGAAGAAAGAAGGTGATAACATGGGTTATTTGAGGGTTCTATTGCAAACCCTTAAAGAGAATCAATTATTTGCCAAGTATAGCAAATGCGAGTTTTGGTTGAGGTCGGTAGCATTTCTTGGTCACATCATCTCTAGTGAAGGAGTTGAGGTTGATCCAAGGAAAACAGAAGCGGTGCGGAATTAACCAAGACCATTGACTCCAACTGATATACGGAGTTTATTGGGTCTTTCGGGTTATTATCGGAGGTTCATGGATAGTATTGCGTCCATTGCATATCCTTTGACTACTTTGACTCAAAAGTAAAAGAAGTTTGAGTGGTCCGAAGCATGTAAAAAGAGCTTCCAGTTATTGAAAGATAGTCTTACTTTGACTCCGTTGTTGACACTACCGGAAGGTACAAAGGGATTTGTGGTCTATTATGATGCATCCCGTGTTGGTTTGGGGTGTATGCGTATGCAACATGGGAAGGTTATTGCCTATGCTTCTAGGCATCTTAATGTGCATGAGAAGAACTATCCCACTCATGACCTTGTGTTAGCGGCCGTGGTGTTTGCTTTGAAGATTTGGGTGTCCATGTTGATGTGTTCACTGACCATAAAAGTCTCCAATACGTGTTTATCCAAAAGAAGTTGAATCTCCGGCAAATAATATGGCTAGAGTTATTGAAGGACTATGATATGAGTGTTCTTTATCATCCGGGGAAGGCGAATGTTGTAGCGGATGCTCTTAGCCGTTTGTCTATGGGTAGTGTTTCACATGTGGATGAAGCCAAAAGGGACCTTGTGAAAGAGGTTCATAGATTGGCTAGACTGGGAGTGAGATTGGAGGGTTCATCAAATAGTGGTGTGACGGTCCATCATAACTCCAAATCATCCTTGGTTGTTGAGGTGAAGTCTAAACAACACCTTGATAAACCATTAATGGAGTTGAAAGAATCGATTTTTGGCAAGTTTAATGAATACTTCTCCTTAGGGGGGGGGGGTGTTTTGAGATATCAAGGGCTGTTGTGTGTCCCAAATATTGATGATTTTAGGAACCGTATCCTGGAGGAAGCCCATGGGTCCCATTATTCCATTCATCCGGGGTCAACAAAGATGTATCATGACCTTAGAGAGGTGTATTTATGGGAAGGTTTGAAGAGGGACATAGTGGAGTTTGTTTCTAAGTGTCCAAATTGCCAAAAAGTGAAAGCCGAACATCTAAAATAGGGTGGCTTACTACAGAAATCCAAATTCCTACTTGGAAGTTGGAAGACATCAATATGGATTTTGTGATAGGTTTGCCTAAGACCCAAAAAGGGTATGACTCCATTTGGGTGGTGGTTGATAAATTGACCAAGTCCGCTCATTTCATTTTCGTCAAGGCTACTTATTCGGCGGAGGATTATGCTAGGATCTTCAAAGATGTGATTGTGTGTCGCCATGGTATTCCAATATCCATCATATCGGATAGAGGTGGAGAATTCACATCTAGGTTTTGGAGGTCATTTCAAGAAGGGTTGGGCACTAAGGTGAAGTTGAGTACCACTTTTCAAACTCAAACGGATAGTTAAGCGGAGCGTACTATTCAAACTCTTGAGGATATACTTAGAGCTGGTGTCATTTATTTCAAAGGGAGCTGTGATAAGCACTTGCCTTTGGTAGAGTTTGCTTATAATAATAGTTTTCATTCATCCATTTCCATGGCTCCCTATGAAGCCTTGTATGGTAGGAGGTGTTGGTCTCCTATTGGATGGTTTGAAGTGGGTGAGTCATCAATTCTTGGTCCCGACTTGATCTACAAGACTTTGGAGAAAGTGCATGTAATAAGGAACCGTTTGCAAACGGCCTATAGTTGGCAAAAGTACTATGCCGACAATAGGATAAGGGATCTTGAGTTTGAGGAAGGTGACAAGGTTTATTTGAAGATTTCTCCTATGAAGGAGGTTCTTATATTTGGCAAGAAAGGGAAGTTGAGCCCTCGATATGTCGGTACCTATGAGATCTTGCAAAGGGTAGGTAAAGTGGCCTATGAGTTGAAGTTGCCAAGTGAATTGGCTTCGGTTCATCCGGTCTTTCATGTCTCCATGCTTAACAAGTGTGTGGGTTATCCCGAGTCCATTCTTCCTATTGAGGGCTTGGGGTCAAGGATAACCTATCTTATGAGAAGTGTCCGGTCCAAATTCTTGATAGACAAGTGAAAAGGTTGAGGTACAAAGAGGTTGTATTCGTAAAAGTGTTATTGAGGAACCACTTAATTGAGGGTGCTACATGGGAGGCCGAGGCCGACATGAAGTCCCGATATCCTCATTTTTTTATGATTGAGGTTAGTCATCCTTTTTAATAGTTTAAATGTGATTAGTAATTGAAGTCATTTTATTTTTGGGTGATGAAAATGCGAAAGACGAGTTTTCGAATTTTGGGCAGTGAGCTGCCAGTGATTTTTGCTTTAAAATGTGAATTTTTGTTTTGGCTTGTATTGAGTCATGTTGTGCATTTTGACATGTTGAGTCTTTATGAAATGTTTAGTATCATGTTGATAAGTTGAATTTGAATATAATTGACTCATGTTTGTCATGATGAGCTCAAATGGTTGTTGTGAGAAGGAAGTACCTCATGAGGTGATGTTGAGTCTCATATTTGGTAATTGAAGTTTTGAATTGCCTTAATTGAAGTAATATGTAGTGTATGGTATTGAAATTATGTTGGTTGGGCTGCTAGTCTTGAGTCTATTCCTTCCTTGAAAACAATTTTTGTGTCATTCGGGGACGAATGTTCCTAAGGGGGGGATAATGTAACATTTCGAAAACGTAAGACGTGTCATTAAGCCTAACATAGGTGTCGGGAAGTCTAGACACTGTTTTTAAGGTTAGTTTCATGAAAATAGGTCACTTAGGAAGTTTTGGAATCGAAATGTTTAAGAACGTCCAAGACGTCCGAAAGTTGGTCCATAAAGGTTCTAGTGTGCCTTGGCCTATTTGACTAGTTTTTAAGGGTCGGAATTTAACGAAATCTAAGAAAATTATGTGTAACACGTGTTAGGGATGTTTCAAGGTTGAAACGTCCGGGTACGACTCCCCAAGGACCAACCAAGGACCCTTGGGGATGACCATAGTGTTAGAAGCAACACTACCTGGCAGTGTGCAATCGACGGCAAAGGAGATGGGCCGTGTGTGGACAAAAGGGGCGTCGATGCATCCGTTGTCCCATACATTGACATGTTGATGATGCCCCTCGCCTGCACAGTCTCTGAACTCAACGACGGAGTGCAGGACGAGAGGGGTAGCGCCTATCAACTCACAGACGGCCCGTCCTTCGGGGTCTCGTCTGTGAGGGTCGAGTTTTATGTCTAATTTAAGGTGGTTTAATTTAATTAGTTAGAGGGTTAGGTGGTTTAATTAGGGGTTAAGAGAGTTTAATTAAGTTTATTTAAGACCCTATATCAATACTCCCAACCCTCATTAATCTAACACAGACGGTTGTATTACTTATATATGATGTTGATATGATGCCTATGAACCTATTAGGATGATGATTAGTCTTTCATGCTATTTCTTGATAGATGAGCTAGGGTAGAGTGAATTTACTAATTCCTAAGTTTGATCTACTATTGAATTGTGAAGTAATGACTATTCTATACTTGTGATTTCATTGGTTATTGAATTATGGTGATTTGATGACCTAATTGGGTTGAAGTAAGGGTTGATGGTAAGACCTTGATGATGGTGAGATTGTGAAGAAGACTTGGTAAGTCTTGTGACCTTATCCTTTGTTTCAATTATGGTTACTTGTTGTTAAGTCATGATGATTGTATTGGAGCATGTTTGTATAGGATTTATAGGTTTGTATGATGTTGAATTGAAATGTCTTTGTATGGTTTTGAGGTTGATTAAGATGAAAAGTAATAAGGGTGATGATGATTGCCAAATGTGCTTTATTGTTGAACGGCTATAAAGTGTTAACCTTACTTATGAGAGTTGTGATGAAAGGCTTTTACTCATTCAATTCCTATTGAGCTAGTATGATGATGATTATACATGGGCTAGACCCTATGACCTAAACTAAGTTATGATTGGTAAATAAAGATTAAATACATTTCACTAAGGGACTAGCTTAGCATCGAGTGATTTTGTATGTGAGAGGGTGACACTTTTCCACATAGGGAAGGTAGGATTTACTACGGTTCTCACGGGTTGGATAGCCTCATGACCCAAATAGGGTGTAGAGTGATATTTCCTATGATGCCCCAAGTTCCATAACTATGTTGCCACCATAGTAATACTAGCTAGTGGATCCACCTAGAAAGCTACGTTTATGTTATGAATTACCTTGGCCGGTAGACCACCTTCCATCGGTGTAAGGTTTATGACACCGGATTCCGCATTAGCTCATGTGGTCTATGTAGGTTAACACAAGTGTTCCCTAAGCTAAAATGATGTAATGATGTATAGGCTAACTAAAGTGATTTGAAGGGTTAGACTTAACTGAGGTAGGGGTATGTGACTCTACCTAGGTCCTACACTAGTTTGACTTGATAGAAGCTCTGTAGGTCAATATTATGTATGTAAAATATGATAAAAGGTAAATGACTTTACATGATGATTATGACACTTATGAACATGTAATTCGTTCTTGTTGATTAAAGTATGAACTAATGTATGTTGAAGGTTATGTTATGTGAAGTAAGTTTGTGATTCTTGTTAGGTTACTTGATTGAGTAGGGTTATGGGGCTTTACTTGATCATTGCACTTGTGGATTTACAAGGGTTATGTATTGTTGTCTTGCTTTACTAGATCACATGATTAACTCTTATTTATACTTGTAATATGATTACTTGATGTTAGGGTTATGTGAGATTATGGGTTCAAATATGTGATATGCGTATTGTTGCTTTGACTTGATTAAGTATGTTTAATTGGTTAGTCTAGTTGTTGATTATGCATAAAGACATGAAATTGCATGATTTAACTAAATGTCCCTTTTTAGCATGATTGATTGTTATATGTGCATATTGTCTCATACTTTGTACATGTGGCGTACTAACCCCATTTTCTCCCTTTTTCCCAAACACTTTAGGATCCGGTCGTTGAGGTTTGGTTAGAGGTGATTGAGAAGAAGGCTTGGATACTCTAATAATCCAAGTGGTAGGTCCTTATTTTCCCTAGGATGATGCCGATATTCTACCTACGGATTGTTTAGATATTATGAAACTTATGTTGGTTCTATCTTTCATTTTGAGAAAAAGTTGTATAAAGCCTATACGTGGCTTACTTTTATGACTCTAACTCTATCTTATATATGTGTCTGAAATAAAAGTAGAAGACTAAGTAATCTTCCTATACGAACGGGTCTATGGATATTCGATGTTATACTATTATGTGTATGTAGAGGTCTATGTAAACCTCCGATGAGATATAGTTAAAAAGTTTTAATTTTTCCTCATAATTTAGCCAATGAATGTTATGATTAATGCTAAGAGGCTAGTCTTAGTCCTCAAAGATGACAATGACGCCGGTTACGTCTAGGGGGTGCTCCCCGGATGTGACATTTCCTCCAACCTATACTTATAGAGTATAGAAAAGTATGGGATTAGTACCAAAAATTATACTAAGTGTGACATTATGCAAAATCATGCAAAAAGGGACAATTTAGTTTGAACATAAAAGACATGCTATTTTGATAAAAACATCATGAATCAAGTTACAAATCATCATATAGTAGCATCATTTAGAACATAAGGTAAAACTTCCATTATTATTAACATAGAAGCATACTTACTGTAAACCCAAAATCACATATGAAATACTCCTATCCTAAGTTACCCTAAGACTTACCTAAGTAAGACATAAGGGGATTGCCCATACAATATCCTCAATACCTACCTAAGAGATCCTTCAGACTACTAAGGATAAGCATACTTCATTTCATTTATACAAGTCACCACAAAATATCAAGACACTATCAAAACATACATATACTTAGGAACTTCAAATAAGAACCATCCTCCAAGGAAACTGTCACATTCGGGAATACACCCTAGACGTAACCGGCGTCGACGTCCTCTTTGAGTACTAAGAATAGCCTCTTAGCTTACAACATCACATTCATAGGTCAAATTTAGAGGATATTTAAAAGTTTTTACTACTTCTACATTGAGGTTTACATTGACCTCTACAAACACATAGTAGATATATATTGAGTATACATATACCCTTCGTATAGGAAGATTACTTAGTCTTCTACTTTTATTGCACATAGATATATAGAATATAACATAGTATCAAAAATAGTCGTCTCATCTCATAACCATCGAATAAGATTATCTCAAATTGGGCCTAGCCCATACGTCAATACAATAAGACCACATATAGGTCATACAATGTTTAATATCAAAATGAAAAGGAAAGAAACATAATAGTCTTAAAACTAAAGTAACATCATAGTCTTGATAGTGGCATTGCCCTCGGAAAGTGAGGACCTACCAAACTTGGATGATCAAGAATTCTAAGTCTTCTTTAATGTCGTCTCCAAAAGTCCTTCAACGATCGGAACCTAATATGTTGGGGGAAAGGAAGAAATGAGGTTAGTACACCACTTGTACTAAGTATGAGACCATATGCATACATACTTTGAATTCATGCTAAGAAAAGGGACATTTCAATAAGTATGCACTTTACCTTGAAAACCTTTATGCACATTCAAGAAGACCATACCAACCAATAGGATATGTTCATTAAGTCATAGGCATGTACATCACAAAATAAACAGCATTAAGTCTAGTCAAGTCAACATCCATATCATATAATTGAATACATAGTCAAGTAACTCATCATCAAGTCATAATAGCAACAAGCATGAATAATAGTACAATTCAACATAGCCAAACCAAGACAACTACCCATGAACCCCTATCAAGTCAACAAATGCAATGACCAAGCAAAGCCCCATAACCTTACTCAATCAAGAAACCCAATAAGAATCATGAACAACATCCTACTTCATATAGCATGGCATTTAAGAGTACATATCATCATACTTTAACAATGTAGACCAACACATATTCATAAGTAAAACTAGTCAACGTATAGCATCAATAATGTGCAAGTTCATCATATACATATCATGTATCATCATAAGCATATACATACATAATAACAACCTCCTAAAGTTCCCTTCAAGGCAAACTAGTTCAAAGCATAGGTAGAGTCCCATACCCCTACCTAAGATAAGTTAACCTCTCAAGTCACCCTAGTTGGATTGTACTTCATTACTTTATTTTAGATTAGGGAACACTTTCCATAACCGACATAGACCACAAGATCTAAGTGTGGAATCCGGTGTTGTAAAATCTTACACCGAAGGAAGGTGGTCTACCGGCCAAAGTAAAACAAAACACAAACGTAGCTTTTTTGGTGGATCCACTAGCTAGTCTTCCTATGGGGGTAACATAGTTCAAGAACTAAGAGATAAGTATAATACCTCTACATACCACTTGGAAATTGGGGCGTCCTCTCATGGGAATCCAATGGACGAGTATCCCTCATAGGGTAGTCAACACCTCATGTGGAACTATACGGTGCATCTTCCTCTATGGAAAGTCATCACCTCCCATTGTCAAGTTCACAAGCTGCTAAGCTAAGTCCCTTTTGAAATGTCTTTAATGTCTATATTAATCATCATCACTCAATATAGTTCATAGGGTCTAAACCATGTATAATCATCATCATCATCATCATGATCATCATCATAGCTCAATAATAATTGCATGAGTATAGTCCTTTCATTACAATTCATATAAGTGAGGTTAGCACATTTACATATAACTTCTTAATAAGGCACATTGGTAAATCGTTCACCATCCTTATAAAATTTACATCCTAGTCAACACCGCACAAACCATAGTCATGAAATATCAATTCAAAATCATACCACCCTATAAATCCTAATACAAGGCATACTCCAATATAACATCATGCCTTAAAGCACAATTATCCATAATTTGAAGTAAAGGATAGAGATCACAAGACTTACCAAGTCTCCTTCATAATTCATCTTCAAGGTCTTACCATCAACCCTTAACTCAACCCAATTACGGTGTAGTATCATCATATAACCATAACCAACATTACAACAAAGTCAATTGAATCACTATATCACAATTCATCACTAGTTCATAGCTGAAAATAAGATATTTAGGTAAATTCACAACACACTAACCTACATCAACTTCTCAAGAACTAGAATGATAGGACTATAATTCATCTTAATTTAGTCATGATTGAAACAACAACATATCTAATAGTAATTCAACCAATAACGAATCCAATTGAACCAATATAATACAATTCCTATCAAGATCACAACCTAGAATTAAAGGATAAAGGTCATCTTCTACAAAATAGATCAATTCATCAAGATATAACATAATTGAGTTAAAATACATGTTAATATATTCATCATATACAAAAAAAATATAAAAATCAATTCATAACATCAATTTCGAGATTGGATGAAACCCATTTGAAAACCCAACTTTTGAAATCAATTTGAAGCAACCCTTTGAGGAAAGAGGTCTCAAAGGTTAAAGAGATCACATACCTTACTAATTGATGAATATTGATGGAGGAAGTTGAATCTTTGCAGCCCTTAAACCCTCCCCTAGCTTGGTTTTCAATGGAGTTCTTCACTAGAGAGAGAAAGAAGAGAGAAAGAAGAGAGTTTTGAGTTTGTGAATTATGAGAGTTTAGGTTAGGGCTTTATATAGGGGGTTAACTAACTTACATAGACCTCCACTTACCCCTAGTTAAATTACTAAATAAGCCAATTAATTAATTAACCTAAGTAAAAACATGCAAGAAAAAGCATTCATCACAGACGATACCATGATCGAAGGATCGTTGTTCGATCGACGACCAGTCCCCCTTCCGTGCTGCATATCACTTGGTAAGTTCAGTAATTTGTAAAAATGACCCTTCCAGTATTTTGGCTAAGTGACCATCGACGGTGGCCATCGATGCCCCGTTGATTGACACACGACCTGTCTATGGCACTCGTCTGTGCACACTGGTTTGGGCAGTCCTTTGACCCCAAAATGCAAGGGTCCTCCTCAAGGGCCCTTTGTTTGTCCTTGGGTGGTCGTTCCCAGATGTTTTGACTACGAATCAACTCAAATATATTTTAGATACCCTTACACTAATTTTCATCATTATACGACTACTAAAAGCTAGTCAAATAGGCTAAGGCACGCTACTACCTCCTTGAACTAGTTTCTAGACGTCATGGATGTCCTTGTATATTTTGGTTTCTAGACTCCCTAAATGACTTATATTCATTAAAATAGACCTTAAAACAGTGTATAAACCTTATGACACTTACGTTAAGCTCTAGAACACGTCTTGGATTTTCGAAGTGTGACATTCCCCCCCCCCCAAGGAACATTCGTCCCCGAATGACAGTAAAACATTTTTGAAGGAAGGAACAGACTCAATAATATACGCCAAAGCAACAACAATACATAACAACATCAACCATATAATTTACACAAGGCAATTAAAAAACTTCAATTACCACACATAAGGCTCAACATTACATTATGAGGAATTTCCTTCTCACAACAACAACATGAGCTCAACATACCTTACATTAGTCAATTATGTCAAAGTCAAACTTTCCAACATGCTACATATAATTTGATGAAGACTGACCATATCAAAATGCACAACATGACTTAAAAAAAGAAGAGTTGCAATTTTCAAGTCCAAATGCACATTTCACTGTAATATTCACCGTATGAAACCAAAAATACACATTTTGTAAGACTTCACCAAAATAAAGAAACATCAACTTTTAGTCATTATTTTCATTATTAATAGGAATAAATAACCTTACTTATCAAATAGATGAGGTTAACGGGATTTCATTTCGGCCTCAGCCTCCCATGTTGCACCCTCAACTAGGAGATTCTTCCATAACATCTTTACGGAAACCACCTCTTTGTTCCTCAATTTCTTTACTTGCCGATAAATGATTTGAACCGGAAATTCCTCATAAGAGAGGTTATCCTTCACACCAAGACCCTCAATAGGAAAAATAGACTCGGGATCACCGATATAATTCTTAAGGATAGAAACATGGAAAATTGGATGAACCGAAGCCAATTCACTAGGAAACTTTAACTCATAGGCAACCTTACCAACTTTTTGAAAGATTTCATAGGGACCCACATAATTAGGGCTCAACTTCCTTTTCTAGCCAAATCTAACCAACCTTTTCATAGGCAAATTTTTAAGTACACTTTATCACCTTCTTCAAACTTTAAATCCCTTCTCCTGTGATCGATATATGACTTTTGCCGACTATAGGCCATTTGTAAGCGATTTCTTATTATATGAACATTCTCCAATGTCTTATAAATCAAATCAGGACCCAAAAGTGAAGACTCACCACTTCGAACTATCCAATTAGAGACCTACACCTCCTACATTACAAGGCTTCATAATGATCCATGAATATGGATGAATGAAAACTATTGTTGTAAGCGAACTCCACCAAAGAAAAATGCTTATCCCAATTTCCCTTGAAATCAATGACAGATGATCTAAGCATAACCTCAAGGGTTTGAATAGTATGCTATGCTTGACCATTCGTTTTGGGATGAAAAGCGGTGCTTAGCTTCACCTTAGTACTCAACCCTTCTTTGAATGATCCCTAAATAGTAGATGTGAATTGTGCACCCCTATCCAATAAGATGGATAACGGAATACCATGGCGACACACAATCTCATATATGAAGATCCTTGCATAATCTTCCGCCGAATAAGTAGACTTGACGGCAATGAAATGAGCGGATTTGGTCAACCTATCCACAATCACCCATATAGAGTAATATTGCTTTTGTGTCTGAGGCAAACCTACCACAAAATCTGTATTGATGTCTTCCCACTTCCAAGTAGGAACTTTGATTTCATGTAGTAAACCTCCCGACTTTTGATGTTCGGCTTTCACTTGTTGGCAATTTGGACACTTAGCAACAAATTATGATATGTGCTTGTTCAAACCTTCCCACCAAAAAATTTCCCTAAGTTCATGGTACATCTTTGTCGAACCCGGATGAATGGAGTAACGGGACCCATGATCTTCCTCAAGTATCTGGTTCCTCAAACTGTCTACATTGGAAACACACAACCTTCTTTGATACCTTAAGAAACCATCATCCCTAAGGATAATGACTCATTAACCTACCAAGAACCGATTCTTTCAATTCAATCAATGGTTGATCAAGGTGTTGTTTTCACTTTACCTCAACCATCAATGATGACTCGGAGTTATGATGAACCATAAAACCACCATTTGGAGAATCTTCCAACTTACACCCAATCTAGACAACCTATGAACACGTTTCACTAGGTCTTTCTTGTCTTCCTCTATATGAGAAAAACTACCCATGGTCATACGAGTTAGAGCATCCGCAACCACATTGTCCTTGCGGGGTGATAGAGAACACTCATGTCGTAATCTTTCAACAATTCCAACCACCTTTTTTGTCGGAGATTCAACTCCTTTTGAGTAAACACATATTTGGAGACTCTTGTGGTCGGTATACACATCAACATGGACACCATACAAGTAATGCCTTCATATTTTCAAGAAAAATACCACGGCCGCTAACTCAAGATCATGAGTTGGATAGTTGTTCTCATGCACATTGAGTTGTCTAGAAGAATAGGCGATTACCTTCCCATGTTACATAAGCGCACACCCTAGACCCACTCGGGATGCATCACTATATACAACGAAGTCCTTTGTACCATCCGGTAAGGTCAACACTGGAGCGGTAGTAAGCCTATCTTTCAAGATTTGGAAGCTTCTCTCACAAGCCTCAGACCACTCAAATTTCTTATTCTTTTGGGTCAAACTAGTCAAGGGAGATGTAATGGACGCAAATCCATTCACAAAGCTCTGATAATAACACGCTAGACCCAAAAATCTCCTAATGTCGGTTTGAGTCAATGGTCTAGGCCAATTCTTGACCGCCTCGGTTTTTCTTGGATCAACCTCAACTCCCTCACTAGAGATGATATGACAAAGAAATGCCACCGACCTCAACCAAAACTCACATTTGCTATACTTGGAAAATAATTCGTTCTCATTAAGCACTTGTAGCACCACCCTCAAATGGTTCATGTGATCATCCTCATTTTTCGAATATACCAAGATGTCGTCAATGAAGACAATGATAAATGAATCTACGTAACTTCGAAACACCCTATTCATGAGGTCCATAAATGTCGTCGGGGCATTAGTGAGACTAAAGTACATTACTAAAAACTCATAGTGACCATATCTAGTCCGAAATGTCGTCTTTGGTATATCATCACCTCTCACCCTAAGTTGGTCATACCCCGATCTCAAGTAAATCTTAGTAAAGTAGTTTGCCCTTGGGACTTGATCAAACAAGTCATCAATCCGAGGGAGAGGATACTTGTTCTTAATAGTGACTTTATTGAGTTGGCGATAATCAATGCACATTATTAGGGACCCCATCCTTCTTCTTCATAAACAAAACCAGAGCACTCCATGGAAAAATACTAGGTCTAATGAAGCCTTTGTCTAGTAAATCTTTTAGTTGAGCCTTCAACTTCTTCAATTCAGCCGGAGCCATTCGATAAGGTGGAATTTTAATGGGGTTTATATCCGGTAACAAGTAGATACCAAAATCAATTTCATGTTTGGGAGGAATACCACGAAGATCATTAGGAAAGACCTCCGGAAATTCCCTCACTACGGGGACCGACTCAATGGGAGGAATTTCTGACTCTAAATCTTGGACTCTTACTATATGGTATAAACACCCTTTAGAGATCATTTTGCATGCTTTTAAACAAGAGAATATACGACCTCTAGGAATAGAATTTCCCCTCTTCCACTCTAAAACGGGCTCATTGGGAAAGTTAAACTTCACCAACCTTGTTCTACAATCTATAGAGGCAAACCAAGCATGCAACTAATCCACACCTATTATGACATTAAAATCAAGCATGTCAAGTTCTACTAGTTTAACCTAAGTAACACTATTGGGAAAAATTATAGTACAATTTCTGTACACCCTATTTGCAACAACCGACTCACCCACCAGGGTAGACACCACAAAAGGTTCATTTAAAATGTGAGGTAAGATATCAAATTTCTTAGGTATCAAGAGAGTAACAAAATATAATGTAGTGCTCGGATCAACTAAAGCATATAGATCAATGGAAAATACTTTCAACATACCGGTCACCACGTCGGGAGAACTCTCTTGCTCACCCTTAAAGAGGAGAGCGTAAAAGTGATTCTTCTTCGGAGCATCATTAGAACCACTTGCTTGAGCTTGACAACTATACTTGCCTTGACCCTTCACATTAGGGCAATTCCTAACCTTGTGGCGACTCTTGCTACAACCAAAGAAATTGCCCGTTACAACTAAACATTCACAATGATGAGCCTTTACAACCTTGGCACAAGTAGGCTTCTTGTTCGGTGAACTAGTATCCCTTACCTTCTTAAGCCTAGGGTTACACACCCTATCATCATGAGCCTTAGGGAACTTTGAAAAACTTGATTGGACACCCTCTTCCTTAACCTAGGCTTGTTTTGAATCTCAAGACTACCCTTATAAGAACTACCATCAAAAGATCTTGCCCTCTTCGCATGTCTACTCTTCCTCTTAGCCCTTGTCTCTTCCACTTGTTAAGCATGACCATGAGACGAGAAATGTTCATATTGTCATGTATCATAATCGAATGACACTCCTCTTGCAAATCATCTGACACTCACTTCACAAAGCCCATTTCATCTCTAGGGTCGGAAACCAAAGAAGGAGCATACTTTAACAATACACTGAATTTCAAGGAGTATTCAATCACACTCATACCTCCTTGATGAAGGTTGATGAACTCCACCACTTTATCTTTCCGCTTCTCCCTACGAAAGAATCTATCAAGAAAAGCCTTCTTGAATACTTTCCAAGTTACTAATCCACCCCTTAGCGGCCTATTGTCCCTCCATTAGACATACCAAGTTTGGGCCACACCTTTGAGTTGGTAAGTGGCTAATTGGGCCTTCTCACTATTAGCCAACCCCAAAGCATAGAGTATCTTGTATATTTCATCAATGAACTCATGGGGGTCTTCTTCAATGTTTGACCCATAGAAAGTAGGGGGATTCATTCTAGTGAAATACCTTAGGCGAGAGTCCATGGTAGCAACTTGTTGTTTTGCTCGAGGTACAACCTCCCGACTAGGTTGGGCCGTCATGGCTTGAGCTTGAGTAGTGGCGGATTGTGCTTGGATAGTAATGGCTTTGGACATTTGTAAAAGAGCAGCCCGTATGGCACCATCCATCAAAGGAGGATCAACCGGAGCTTGGTAATCATTAATTTCTTCCTCAAGAGGAGGAACTTGATCACCACGGGGAGGAGCTCCCGTATTGGCAATCACTTCTTCAAGTATTCATGCAGGATTCCTTAGAGTATTCATTGCCTATAATCACAATAAGAGGATTAGATGCAATCATATAATCCTAACACTCTAGAGGCACAATATTGGACTTCCAAGAAGGTGAGAGTTTCCTAAGAATCATATAGATTCCTATTCATAAGTGTGGCGTGCCTCACAATTATGAGTACGAATCTACATAGACGTGGTTGAGAGAGACACCGACTCAAAGATATTCAATCTCATGTTGTGATACCAAGTTTGTTACATCCAAGAATACCCCCTAGACGTAACCGCCATCATCATCCTATTTGAGTACTAAGACTAGCCTCTTGTCTTACATCATTACATTCATAGGTCAAATTTAGCAAAAATTTTAAACTTTTTACTACTTCTACATTGAGGTTTACATTGACCTCTACATACACATAGATATATAGAATATAGTATAGTCTCAAAAATTGTCGTCTCATCTCATAACCATCCAATAAGAGTATATCAAATTGGGCCTAGCCCATTCATCAATACAATAAGACCACAAATAGGTCATACAATGTTTAATATCCAAATGAAAGGGAAAGAAACATAATAGTCTTAAAACTAAAGAAACATCATAGGCTTGATAGTGGCATTCCCCTCGGAAAGTGAGGACTTACCCAACTTCGATGATCAATAATTCCAAGTCTTCTTCAATGTCGTCTCCAAAAGTCCTTCAACGACCGGGACCTAATATTTTGGAGAAAACAAAGAAATGGGGTTAGTACACCACTTGTACTAAGTATGATACCATATGCACACATACTTTGAAATCATGCTAAGAAAAGGGACATTTAAATAAGTATGCACTCTACCTTGAAAAACTTTATGCACATTAAACAAGACCTTACCAACCAATAGGACATGTTCATTAAGTCATAGGCATGTACATAACAAGACCAACAACATCAAGTCTAGTCAAGTAAACATGCATAACATATAATTGAATACATATTCAAGTAACTCTATCATCAAGTCATAATAGCAACAAGCATGAATAAGAGTACATTTAAACATAGCCAAAGCAAGACAACTACCCATGAACCCCTATCAAGTCAACAAGTGAAATGACCAAGCAAAGCCCCATAACCTTACTCAATCAAGTAACCCAACAAGAATCATGACCAGCATCCCACTTCACATAGCATGGCATTTAAGAGTACATATCATCATACTTTAACAATGTAGACCAACATATATTTATAAGTGAAACTAGTCAACGTATAGTATCAATAATGTGCCAGTTCATAATATACATATCATGTATCATCATAAGCATATACATACATAATAAAGACCTCCTAAAGTTCCCTTCAAGGAAAACTAGTTCAAGGCTTGGGTAGAGTCCCATACCTCTACCTAAGCTAAGTTAACCTCTCAAGTCAACAATAGTTGGTTTGTACTTCATTACTTCATTTTAGTTTAGGGAACACTTGACTTAACCGACATACACCACAAAAGCTAAGTGTGGAATCTGGTGTTATAAAACCTTACACCGAAGGAAGGTGGTCTACCGCCCAAAGAAAGACCAAACATAAACGTAACTTTCTAGGTGGATCGACTAGCTAGTCTTCCTATGGGGGCAACATAGTTCAAGAACTAAGAGATAGGTATAATCCCTCTACATACCACTTGTCAATTGGGGCCTCCTCTCATGGGAATCCAATGGATGAGTATACCTCATAAGGGAGGCGACACCTTATGTGGAACTATAGGGTGAATCTTTCTCTATAGAAAGTCATCACCTCCCATTGTCAATTTCACTCGGTGATAAGCTAAGTTCCTTTTGAAATGTCTTTAATGTATTTATTGATAATCATCACTTAATATAGATCATAGGTTCTAACCTTTTTATAAATATCATAATCATCATCATAGCTCAATTGGAATTGCATGAGCATAGTCCTTTCATTACAATTCATATAATTGAGGTTAGCACATTTACATATCACTTCATAATAAGACATATTGGTAAATCATTCACCATCCATATAACATCTATATGTTTGCCAACACCTCACAAACCATAGTCAAGACATTTCAATTAAACATCATACCACCCTATCAATCCTAATACAAGGCATACTCCAATACATCATGACTTAAATCACAATTAACCATAATTTGAAGTTAAGGATAGGGATCACAAGACTTACCAAGTCTCCTTTGTAATTCATTATCAAGGTCTTACCATCAACCCTTAACTCAACCCAATTAAATTGTAGTATCATCATATAACTATAACCAACATTACAACAAAGCCAATTGAATCACTATATCACTATTCATCACTAGTTCATAGCTTAAGATAAGATACTTAGGTCAATTCACAACACACTTCATAACCTATATCAACTTCTCATGAAATAGCATAATAGAACTATAATTCATCCTAATTTATTCATTATTTATACAACAACATCATCTAATAGTCATTCAACAAATAACCAATCCAATTGAACCAATATAATCAATTCCTATCAAGATCACAACCTAGGGTTAAGGGGTAAAGGTCATCTTCTACAAAGTAGACGAATTCATCAAGATATAACATAATTGAGTTAAAATACATGTTAATCTATTCATCATATCCAAAATAAATCAAAATAAATCAATTCATAACATCAATTTTGAGATTGGATGAAACCCACTTGAAAACCCAACTTTTTAAATCAATTTGATGGAACCCTTTGAGGAAAGAGGTCTCATAGGTGAAAAGATCCCATACCTTACTATAAGATGAATATTGAAGGAGGAAACTGACTCTATTCAGCCCTTAAAACCTCCCCTATCTTGGGCTTCAATTGAGTTCTTCACTGGAGAGAGAAAGAAGACAGAAGGAAGAGAGTTTTGGGTTTGTGAATTATGAGAGTTTAGGTTACCCTAATTGTGTATGGATTTATATAGTGGGTTAACTAACTTACATAGACCTCCCCTAACCCCTAATTAATTCCTAACTAAGACAATTAATTAATTAAACTAAGTGAAAACGTGCATTGAAAACCAGTCATCACATAGGACACCCCGATCGACGGATCGTGGGTCAATTGACGACCAGTCCAACTTCCGTGCTGCACATCCGTTGGTAAGTTCAGAGAGTTTTCCAAATAACCCTTCTAGGATTTTTGCAAAGTGACGATCGACGGTGGAATCGACTCCCCATCAATTAACACACGCTTTGTCGATGGTACTCGTCTGTGCACACTAGTTTGGGCAGTCCTTTGACCCCAAAATGCAAGGGTCCTCCTCAAAGGCCCTTGGTTGGTCCTTGGGAGGTCGTGCCTGGACGTTTATACTATGATTCAAATAAAATACATGTTAGACACCCTTGCACCAATTTTCATCATTTTTTGACTCGTAAAAGCTAGTCAAATAGGCTAAGGCACGCTAGTACCTCTTTGAACTTGTTTCCGAACGTCATGGATGTTCTTTGATGTTTTGGTTTCTAGACTTCCTAAATGACTTATTTTCATAAAAATAGACCTCTAAACAGTGTCTATACCTTATGACACTTATGTTAGGTTCTAGAGCACATTTTCGATTTTCAAAGTGTTACAGAAACCCATAATTTACACTTGGTTCAATGTGAAAGTAGCATCCCATACTACCACTTACACATTGTGCTCCTTAGGAATAACCTTAGAATAGGCACATCACATTTATCACATACTAATATTTCATCATACAAGTCATTACATCAACATGCTACCTTAACGTTAAACATAAAGTCACATTACTTTCATTTAGATAATATCATGACCCATTAATACATTTCATATACGGACACACCAAAAATCCCTCCAAATGTCTATTTGTGCAATGGATAGGTAGCGTCCCATTGCATCACCTACCCTAAGTAGTACACCCTTAAGAAGACTTAGTTCATTTACATACATTTGTGGGATCTAGCTTTAACTGACATAGACATTTAGATCTTGACATGGAATCACGGTATTAACCCTTACCAGATGAGGGATCCGTACTTGCCTAAGCTAGGGTCATATTATTTAGCCTTTGCATGGATTATCCGATAGCTACACCTACGCGGGAGCATAGTTAATGAATAAGAAGATTGCTACTAAGTAACTCAATATCTACTAACGAGGAGCACCCATCTCAAGAGGTACTTTGGATATAACATCTCTACTCACGAAGTGTACCCACCCCTTCTTCAAATCCTCTCGGTGCTAAGCATAAATCTTCCACGGAGTCTTAAACCTTCATTGACTATAGGTTAAGATATAACTATTATGCACCCCATCACAACTCACGCAGGGTATCCAACCTTCAACCTATCTTTGGAAAGCTCATCGGGAATAGTGAGGTTGGTACTAAATACTTCATCTCAACTCACGAAGAGTGTTCACCCCCTTTTCATACTTAGGATTAGTAGGGATGGTCTAGACACTTCATCTCTACTCATGAAGAGTGTCCACCCTACAATACCCTATTTTCATTCATTGACATCATTCATGCATTCAAGTATGTGTGAATACATGTGAGCACACCTTTCCCTTAATAACCATTATTCGTATATGTCACATCCGGGGAGCACCCCCTAGAAGTAACATGGTGTACTTGACCTCTCGGAGGTCCTATAAAAGCCCATAGTTATCATTCATCGCATTGACATAGTAAATTTAGCGGAAAATTTAAAACTTTCTTACCACATCATATGCTAGAACATTACCTCATATACATAAAACATAAGTCATAATACATATATAGACCTTAAGTCTATTTTCCATCATAGACTCAACAACATTGGAATACATTAGGGACGCGGCCATTAAGACACATCACATAACTATATAATATTAAAACACTTTACAGTAAAGACATAAGTAGGAGATCCTTGAACTTAAGGATTTCTTTCATTGAGTTTGGGAATCATATATAAAGATCTTAACCATTCAAGACATCCTTTAAGCATCCATAACCTACACTTTGTGTAAAATGTAGAGAAGAATGGAGTTAGCACAAGAATGTACTAAGTATGGCAACCATACAAAAACATGCATTTAAAAGGGACATTTTCCTTGAAATAATACTTCATGCCTTTTTGAGTAAATCATCATAAAACCTTTATACAATAGCATTTATATCATTCACATACTTCATATAAACATATTCAAAGGTCAAACATTCATAAGATCACATATAGAATTTATTACATTTTCAAGTCACATTACAGTGAACTATTTCCTCTTTTACAGTGAGCATTCTTTTCTTTATTTCCTTAACCTTCCAAGTAACCCTCTAGTGATACTTGGTCCAATGCATAACCTTAAGGCCACAAGGAAACATACATATCATCTACACAAGGTAACACATACCATCATAGAAGTATAATACTACATAGACATATTTAAGCCAACACCATAGGACAATTACAGTAAGTTACATTCAATTTGCACATATACCAACTTCACTACACATCAATGCATTATAAGACCTTACTCATAATCCTACTCTAAGTCTACTACTGCAATGTATATGTAAAGCCCCATAGCCTTACACATACTTAGTAAACCTGTCATAAGACCACAAGCCTTACCATCCAATGCATACATCAACAAGTAAGTGAAGACAACTTCATTCATGTCAATACAACACCTTCATCATATAGTCATTTAAACCAACATAGTGCATATAAGGATAATATCACATAATCTAGACCAATACCATGCACATCTTCATGACAAGTAGACAAATACTACCATACCATGCATAAAGACATAATCATAATCATACACATTAGGTCACCTTCTTAGGACTTCTTAAGGAGCCACTTGTGCAATGTCTAGATGGGGTCATTACTTCAACCTATACTAAGTAACCTTCCTTAAGACATCCTAGTTAGGATCCTAGTTCATTACTTCCATTCTCCATTTTACTTTAGGGAAACTATAGCCTTAACCGACACTAAGACCATAGGTGCGAATCATGGAATTTGGTGTTGTAGAGCCTTACACCAATGGAAGGTGTTCCTACCTAGACAAGGTAGAACATTAACATATATCCTAGCATCGTAAGTTAATTCACTTTGCTAGATACTTTGTGGCAAGCATAGTTTATGGAACTAAGAGATAGGTAGTTCCCTCTACATGCCATTGGAGAATTGGGGCCTCATCTCATGAGAAAACATGTGTGATCCCTTCCTCAAAGGGAAGTCAACACCTCATGTGGGTCCATAGGTGAGTATTCCTCTAAGAGAAGTCAACACTCTATAAGGGACAAATCGTGAATCTTCCTCAAAGGAAAGTCAACACTTCTCTATGTCAAGTTCACTCGGTGCTAAGCTAAGTTCCCTTTATTAAAAAACCTTTAATTACATTTTCATCAAAACATAGGCTTAAGGTATTCATTCTTTATATGCTTATAGAATATTCAAGCACCTATCTAGTTATAGAGTATTCTTGGGCACCCCTCTCAAGGACCCTCTATATACTAGATCATCATTCATGTGTGTGTGTACATATATGTGAGCATACCTTTCACATAACACATAAATATTACATATGTTCATATATCAATGCATAAGTCTATAGGTATAACTATATGAGCAATCATTTCATATAAACCCACTAAGACTCTATGCACATTCATACTTCATCATACACATAAGCTTAACATGCATAGTAGTAGACACTAGTGAATATGAGAACTACCTTTCATTTAGACACCATGATTCTATACTACTTGTAAGAATGCATCAAGTGTGAGTGTGTGTGTACATTAGTCAACATGATCACATAATGGCTATCAACAACTCATTGAGGCAGACACACTCTTAGACCACATTACAATTTTAAGTATAGACCACACAACACAATTTAGCATAGGAGACAATACAATCTCCATATTATACTTTAAGGATCCTAATATTAGATATTCACACATTCACATAGGGGTAGATGGGTAGGGGTCATAAATATTTAACACTTCATTAATGGCAGCACCTGCACATGGTATTACATAACCCTTTACATGCTCATAACAATAGTAACATAACCTAGATTCACAACTCAAGTAGAAGACTAGGCACAAGTTACACATAAGGTGATCATCATAACCACTCATTCAAATAATCATCAATGTTCCTTCAAGACCATAGTCAATACATATATAATGACAATAAAGTAAACACCGCCACAATAAGTGGACCATACCACAAAATATCATACAAGGCTTCATCAACTACCATACTATAAGGAAAGTGGAAGAGATAAGCATTCTTACCAATTTCTCACCCTTTGATCATCATAGATCAATACACCTTGTTCATCAAAAATTCATATATAGAACCGTATCTGTATGTACTTTACTAATAAACAAAACTATGTACAAGTTGCTACAAGACCATTCTACCATCCAAGACATTATATCATATATATATATGGTAGAAAGTAGAGAGTTATAGATCATCAAGTAACTTCCCTAGTATTGATCATCAATCATAATTCATCAATAATGTACATTTAGGGCAGTAGATTAAGGAAATCATAGCCTAGATACGATACTACTACAATTGCCCATAAACTCTAAATCACTGTAAATGTGCTTCATATTAGGCATTCATGGAAGATAAATTTACATAGGTTAATCCTATTCAAACTATCATGTATTGATCCACATTATATCCATTACATATAATTCATAATCACATTACAGCATAGGCAGTGGTTAACCATCTTTTAACATAATTGAATATCACAATAAGCGTGCAAGAATCATCAATCTATAGGCTAAAACATGTAGGTCAATCTTACCAAATTTCCTTTGATTAGATTACTAAGGTTTCATACATACAATTTACTCATTATATCAACATAAGAGAGTAGCTACAACAATCTATACGGATCGAAATCCCACAACAATAACAATAAATCCGAACTTACAGTGAACATATAGAACATAGGCTAGTTTTGTTCAAATCATCATACATGGATCCACATGGATCCTTCATCATAAAATCATAATCAATTAACGTAAATAACAGTAAATATAAGCAAATCAACGTAAGAGAATCAAAAATCTACCATTATCAAGGCATGATCACAATGTCCATGCAAGGGCTAAATCAAATTTGGGAAGCGACTTGGGTTCATCATGAAATTGGAGTAAAAATCATGTTAAAACCAATATATTAACTTCAATTCATCATGATTTAATCATTAAAAATGATTTTTGAAAGAACCCATGGCTAGATTAAAGAAGGAAAAGTTTGATCATAAAATCTCTTCTGAAACTTTCAGATAAACTCTCTAGATGGAAGGATAACTAGAGATGAAGGATCACCATACCTTTTTATTCATTAAAACCTTTAAAACTTTATGATTCATCCATGGAAATCCAAGCTCCAAGATGTTCTTGAGCTTCACCAACAATGGTGGTTTCTAGGGAGAATATTTTTATAGGGAAAGGTTCAGTTTGTGTGAGTTGGTTTGGGAATGGGTTGATCACGTCTTTGATCACTTAAATACACCCAAAGATCACAAAATAAATCATGTGGGGCCAGGTTATCACGTGGGGTTAATTTCCCATTCACCCCTTTAATGAAACAGTGCACATGCAGTAGCACCAGGCTACCATCGACGGACCCAATCGACTAGCCGTTGGTAAATCGACTGGCCGTCCTTTAAATTCCATCGATTGTTCCTTGGACAATTTTTGGGTTGAGACCCGACCAAGATAAGTATCAATCTAAGAGACCTCACCTACGGGCCGTTGGTCAACCAACTGGCCATCGTTTGGTCCGTCGATTGACACTGCCAAGGTAGTGTTTCAATCAGCCTTGGGTCCTTCTTGTGGGCCCTTTTGTGGGGCCCTTTAGAAGTCGTACCCGGACGTTTACAACGTAAATAAGACTCTTAACAAGTTGTAGACGTTCCACATAAGTTTCACCCAAAACAAATACCTGCAACTCATCCAAACATGCAAGGCCCCATCAAGACACACACAGGCATGTCTCTAGGCTATCATTCGAACGTCTTGGACGTTCTTTGACGTTTGGGATTCAAACTTCACGAAACTCCATATACTACGATTAAAAATCATTATAACTCATTTTAAGACTGCATAATCTTATTTCATACAATTTTAAGCATGCATAGACACATGAGGCACATAGGTGACTAGTCTTCGAACGTTTTGGTCGACCCTTGACATTTGACTTCCAATTAACCTCAAACTTTATACACTGCCTCTAAACCATATAATAAGTCATTTCATGACCTTATAATCTTAGATAAACATGTTAGGCTCTAGACACCCTTAATCATTTTTGGGGTCTTACAATTTTATTGACTTCTAGAAAAGCTCAAACCCACATTCATCACAATTAACACATTATATGTAACACTTCAAAAATCTAACACGTGTTGTAGATCCTAAAATGAGTGTCATAAGGTTTAGACACTGTTTTAAGGTCTATTGTAGTGAATATAAGTCATTTAGGATGTTTAGAAATCAAAACGTTCAAGAATGTTAATGATGTACGGAAACTAGTTACAAGAGGTATAAGCATGCCTTGGCCTAATAGACTAGATTTTAGGAGTCGGAAAATGATGAAAATTGATGGAAGGGTGTTTAATACGTATTAGAGTTAGTTCATAATGAAAAGTTTCGGGCAAGACTCCCCAAGGATAAAATTCTTGAAGTGCCTGTTTTGTAGAGTCTCTGAACTCATCGACGGTTGTGAAGAACAGAAGGGAGCAGTGGCTGTCGATTGACCCACGATCCGTCGATCGTGGTGTCGTCTGTTATGACTGTTTTTGCTTCACATTTTCATTTAAGTCATTTAATTATTTGGCTTAGTTAGGAGGTTAATTAGGGGTTAAGGGAAGTCTAATTAAGTTAGTTAAGATCCTATATAAAGCCTCTAACCTAATTAGACTAACCTAAGCTTTCATAATTCCCAAACCCAAAACTCTCTTCCTTCTCTCTACTTTCTCTCTATAGTTGAAGAACTCCATTGAATACCAAGCTAGGGGTGGGTTCAAGCGCTGCAAAGGGCCAAATTTCTCCATCAATCTTCATCAATTAGTAAGGTATGTGATTCTTTTCAACTTTTGAAACTTGTTTCCTCATAGGGTTTCATCAAATTGATTTCTAAAGTTGAGTTTTCATGTGGGTGTTTTTTCAATCTCCAAATTGATGTTATGGATTACTTTGTTTATTATTTCTTTTGGATATTATGAATATATTAACATGTATTTTACTCAATTATGTTAATTGTTCATGGATTGGTATAGTTTGTAAAAGATGACTCATTCTGCTTAACCCTAAGTTATGGTCTTGATATGAATTGTATAGTATTGGTTCAATTAAATTGATTATTGGCTGAATTACTATCCTATGATATTGTTGTATGAATCATGACTACATGACTAGATTCGGATGAATTATAGTCCTATCATGCTAGTTCTTGAGAAGTTGATTTAGGTTATGAAGTATGTTATGAATTTGTCCTAAATATCTTATCTTAAGCTATGAACTAGTGATGAATTGTGATGTACTGATTCAATAAGCCTTGTTATTATATTGGTTTTTATTTTATGATGTAACTAAACCCTAATTGGGTTGATTTAAGGGTTGACGGTGAGACCTTGATTATGGATTATGAAGGAGACTTGGTAATTCTTGAAATCCCTATTCTTTACTTCAATTGTTGTAAATTGTTATTAAGTGATGATATTGCATTAAGTATATATTGTATTAAGTATATATTGTATTAAGATTTATAGGGTTGGTATGATGTTGAATTGAAATTTTATGACTATGGTATGTGAGGTGTTGGCTAAGATGTAAATGTTATAAGGATGGTAATGATTTACCAATGTGCCTTATTATGAAGTGATATGTAAATGTGTTAACCTCACTTATATGAATTGTAAAGAAAGGATTATACTCATGCAATTCTTATTTAGCTATGATGATGATGATTATAAAAGGGTTTAACCCTATGACCTACATTAAGCTGTGATAATTAATAAATTCATTAAAGACATTTCAAAATGAACTCTAACTAAGCACCGAGTGAACTAGATTGAGAAGTGTCCCTTCCCATATAGGGAATGTAGGATAACTAATTAACTCTGGGGATTGGAGACTCCAATGCATGTAGTATACAGATGGTCCCAACTATATCTCCTAGTTCTTGAACTATGTTGGTACCACCTTGGCAAGTAGTCCACCTTTTTTCAGTGTTGGGTTTAATGACACCGGCTTCCACATTAGCTCATGTGGTCTATGTCTGTTAGGGCAAGATGTTACCAAAAGGTAAAATAAACTAATGGAATGAACTCTAACTATGATAACCTAAGGGGTTTAGCTTAGTCTAGGTAGGGGTATGGTACTCTACCTAAACATTGCACTAGTTAGACTTGAAGGAAGTGTTAGGAGGATGTTATTATGTATGAATATGCTTATAATGGTACATGATATGTATATGATGAACTTTCACATTGTTGATACTATATATTGATTAGTTTCACTTATGAATATGTGTTGGTCTATATTTTTAAAATATGATGATATGTACTCTCAAATGACATGCGATGTGAAGTGGGATGTTGGTCATGATTCTTGTTGGGTTACTTGATTTAGTAAGGTTATGGGGCTTTGCTTAGTCATTACACTTGTTGACTTAACGAGGGTTCATGGTAATTGTATTGCTTTGGTTATGCTATGATGAACTCTTATGTATGCTTGTTGTTATTATGACTTGATGATAGAGTTACATTGACTATGTGTTCAAGAAGTGCTATGTATGTTGCTTGACTAGACTTAGCATTGTTTGTCTTGTGTTGTACATACTTTAGACTTAATGAGTATGTCTTATTGATTGGTATGGTCTTTCTTGATTGTGCATAGATTTTCTAAAGGTAAAATAACATGTTTTCATGAAAGGTCCATTTTTAGCATGATTTGATAATATATGTATGCATATGGTCTCATACTTAGTAAAAGTGGTGTACTAACCCATTTTATCCCTTTTCCCCAACATTTTAGGTTCCGGTCGTTGAAGGGCTGTGAGACGACATTGAAGTAAGGCTTGAAATTCTTCTTCATCCAAGTTGGGTAGGTTCTCACTTTCCGAGGGCAATGCCACTATCAAGCTATGAAGTTTTAGTTTTAAGACTCTTATGTTCTTTCCTTTTTATTTGAGTACTAAACTTTGTATAGCCTATATGTGACTTTATTACATTGATGTATGGGCTAGGCCCAATTTGATATACTCTTGTTAGATGATTATGAGATGAGACATACTTTTGAGACTATGTTATATTTTATATATCTATGTGCAATAAAACTAGAAGACTAAGTAATCATCATATACGAAGGGTCTATCTATACTCGATATAACTATTATGTGTATGTAGAGGTCTATTTAAACCTCCACGTAGAAGTAATGAAAAGTTTTAAAATTTTCCGCAATTTTTTACCTATAAATGAAATGATATAAGCTAAGAGGCTAGTCTTAGTCCTCAAAGAGGAAGATGACGCCCGTTACGTCTAGGGGGTGCTCCCCGGATGTGACAAACTTTTTATCAGAGCATGAGGTTGAATATCTTAGTGTAGATGTTTCTCTCAACTACGTATATGGATAAGAATCTATTATATGCTTAGTAAACTCTCACTTTCTTGGAAGTCCAATATCGTGCCTCTAGAGTTTAGCTCTATGTGCTTTTGAATCTACTCCTCTTATTGTGGTTATAGGCATTTGATCCTCCTTTGACAGATGGTGCCATCCGGGCTGGTCTTCTCCAAATGGACCAAGCCATTACTACCCACGCACAAGCCTCCACTACTCAAGCCCAAGCCATGACGGACCAAGCTAATCGGGAGGTCGTACCCCGAGCAAATCAACTAGTTGCTACCATGCCCTCTCATATAAATGATTTCACTAGAATGAATCCCCCTACTTTTTATGAGTCCAAGTTTGAAGAAAATATAAAAGATCCTCTATGATATGGGGTTGACTACTAGTTAGAAGGCCAAGTTAGCCACTTACCAACTAAAAGGTGTGGCCCAAACTTGGTATGTCCAATGGAGAGACAACAGGCCGTTAAGGGGTGGACCGGTAACTTGCGAGGTTTTCAAGAAGGCTTTTCTTGATAGATTCTTTCCTAGGGAGAAGCGGGAAGACAACGTGGTGGAGTTCATAAACCTTAGTCAAGGAGGTATAAGTATGCTTGAATACTCTTTGAAATTCACTCAATTGTCAAATATGCTCCTCCTTTTGGTTTTCGATCCTAGAGATGAAATTAACTGCTTTGTGACAGGAGTGTCGGATGAATTGCAAGCAGAAAGTCATTTGTATAAGATACATGAAAATATGAACATTTCTCATATCATTGTTCATGCTCAACAAGTGGAAGATACAAGGGCTAAGAGGAAGAGTAGAGAGGCAAAGAGGGCAAGATCTTTTGATGGTGGATCGTCAAAGGGTAGGCTTGATATTCAAGACAAGCCTAGGTTCAAGAAGAGGGTGTCTAATCAAGTTCCTTACAAGTTCCGTAAGGATCGTGAGGATAGGGTGTCTAACCCTAAGTCTAAGAAGGGAAGGGATACTAGTTCACCGAACAAGAAGCCTACTTATGCCAAGTGTTGAAAGGGTCATTTAGGTGAATGCTTAGTTGGTACGGGCAATTGTTTTGGTTGTGGAAAGAGTGGCTACAAGGTTAGGGATTTCCCTAATGTGAAGGGTCAAGACAAGGATAGTGGCAAGCTCAAGCATGTAGTTCAAATGATGCTCCAAAGAAGAATAGCCTTTATGCTCTCCTCTCTAAGGGTGAGAAAGAGACATCCCCCGACGTGGTGACCGGTATGTTGAAAGTCTTCTCTATTGATTTATATGCCTTACTTGATCCCGGTGATGCCTTATCATTTGTTACTCCACTAGTTGCTAAAAGTTTAACATTTTTCCCGATATCTTGCATGAACCTTTTATAGTGTCTACCCTGGTGGGTGAGTCGGTTGTTGCAAAGAGGGTATACAAAAATTGTCCTATAATGCTGCCTAATAGAATTACTAATGTTGAACAAGTAGAACTTGATATGCTTGATTTTGTTGTCATTTTGGGTATGGATTGGTTGCATGCTTGCATGGTCTCTATAGACTGTAGAACAAGGGTGGTGAAGTTTAACCTTCCAAATGAGCCCGTTTTAGAGTGGAAAGGGGGAAATTTTATTTCTAGAGTTCGTATCATCTTTTCTCTTAAGGCTTGTAAAATGATCTCTAAAGGGTGTTTATATCATATAGTAAGTCAAAGATTTAGACTCCAAAATTCCTTCCATTGAGTCAATCCCCGTAGTGAGGGAATTTCTGGAGATCTTTCCTAATGGTCTTCCCGGTATTCCTCCCGAATGGGAAATTGATTTTGATATCGAATTGTTATCGAATACAAATACCATTTTGATTCCTCGTTATCGGATGGCTCCGATCGAATTGAAAGAGTTGAAGGCTCAACTCACAGATTTAATAGACAAAGGATTCATTAGACCTAGTATTTCTCCATGGGGTGCACCGGTATTGTTTGTGAAGAAGAAGGATGGTTCCGTTAAAATATGTATCGATTATCGCCAACTCAATAAATTCACTATTAAGAACAAGTATCCTCTCCCTTGGATTGACGGCTTGTTTGATCAAATCCAAGGGGCAAGATACTTTTATAAGATTGACTTGAGATTGGGGTATCCCCAACTTAGGATGAGAGGTGAGGATATACCAAAAATGACATTCCAGACTAGATATGGTCACTACGATTTCTTAGTAATGTCCTTTCGTCTCACTAATTCCCTATGACGTTTATGGATCTCATGAATAGGGTGTTTTAAAGTTACCTAGATTCTTTTGTGATTGTTTTCATTGACGACATCTTTGTATATTCAAAAAATGAGGGTGATCACATGAACCATTTGAGGGTGGTGTTACAAGTTCTTAAGGAGAATCAATTATTTGTTAAGTATAGAAAGTGTGAGTTTGGTTGAGGTTTGTGGCATTTCTTTGTCATATCATCTCTAGTGTAGGAGTTGAGGTTGATCCCAGGAAAAATGAGGCGGTGAAAAATTGGCCTACACCATTGACTCCAACCGACATTAGGAGTTTCTTGGGTCTAGCGGGTTATTATATGAGGTTTGTTGATGTCCCTGCATCCATTACATTTCCCTTGACTACTTTGACCCAAAAGAGTAAGAAATTTGAATTGCCGGAGGCATGTGAGAGACTTCCAAATTTTGAAAGATAGGCTTACTTCCGCTATGGTGTTGACTTTACCAAAGGGTACAAAGGGCTTAGTTGTGTATTGCGATGCATTCCTAGTGGGTTTAAGGTGTGTGATTATGCAACATGAGAAGGTAATAGCCTATGCTTCTAGGCAACTTGTGCATGAGAGGAACTATCCAACTCATGATCTTGAGTTACCGACCGTGGTATTTTCCTTAAAAATATGGAGGCATTACTTATATGGTGTTCATGTTGATGTGTATACCGACGACAAGAGTCTTCAATATGTTTTTAATCTAAAGGAGTTAAATCTCCAACAAAAAAGGTGGTTAGAATTGTTGAAAGATTACGACATGAGTGTTCTTTATCACCACGGCAAGGACAATGTCGTTGCGGATGCTCTAAGTCATATGACCATGGGTAGTGTCTCTCATGCAGAGGAAGCCAAGAAAAACTTAGTGAAAGATGTTCACAGGTTGGCTTGATTGGGTGTAAGGTGGGAAGATTCTCCGAATGGTGGTTTTATGGTCCATGATAACTCCGAGTCATCTTTGGTAGTTGAGGTGAAGTCCAAACAACACCTTGATCAACCATTGATGGATTTGAAGAAATCGGTTCTTGGTAAGCTTAACGAGTCTTTCTCCATAGTGGGGGATGGTGTCTTGCGATATCAAGGAAGGTTATGTGTTCCCAATGTAGATGATTTAAGGAACCGTATCCTTGATGAATCTCATGGGTCTCGTTACTCCATTCATTCTGGTTCGACAAAAATGCACCATGACCTTAGGGAAGTGTTTTGGCGGGAAGGCTTGAAGAAGGACATAGCGGAATTTGTTGTTAAGTGTCCAAATTGCCAACAAGTGAAAGCCAAAATAAAAAGCCGGGTAGTTTACTACAAGAAATCCAAGTTCCTACTTGGAAGTGGGAAAACATCAATATGGATTTTGTGGTAAGTTTGCCTCGAACACAAAAGCAATATGATTCTATATGGGTGGTTTTGGATAGGTTGAACAAATCTGCTCATTTCATTCCCGTCAAGTATACTTATTCGGCGGAAAATTATGCAAGGATTTTCATAGATGAGATTGTGTGTCGCCATGGTATTCCGTTAACCATCATATCAGATCGGGGTGCACAATTCACATCTAGGTTTTGGAGGTCATTCCAAGAACGGTTGGGTACTAAGGTGAATCTAAGCACCACTTTTCATTCACAAACGGATGGTCAAGCGGAGCGTACTATTCAAACCCTTGAGGATATGCTTACGGCTTGTATCATTGATTTCAAGGGAATTTGGGATGAACATTTTCCGTTGGTGGAGATTGCTTACAACAATAGCTACCATTCATCCATATATATGGCTCCTTATGAAGCCTTGTATGGTAGGAGGTGTAGGTCTCCAATTGGATGGTTTGAATTTGGTGAGTCTTCACTTATGAGTCCCGATTTGATTTATAAGACTTGGGAGAAGGTTCATATCATAAGGAACCAGTGGCAAACAACCTATAGTCGGCAAAAGTCTTATGCCGATCATAGGAGAAGGGATATAGAGTTTGAAGTAGATGATAAAGTGTATTTGAAAATTTCACCTATGAAAGGGGTGGTTAGATTTGGAAAGAAAGGGAAGTTGAGTCTTCGTTATATGGGTCCCTATGAAATCTTGCAAAGAGTTGGTAAGGTTGCCTATGAATTGAAACTCCCTAATGAATTGGCTTCGATTGATCCGGTTTTCCATGTTTCTATGCTTAAGAAGTGTATCGGTGATCCCGAGTCTATTCTTCCTAATTAGGGCTTTGTGTGAAGGATAACATCTCATATGAGTAGGTTCCGGTTCAAATCCTTGATAGGCAAGTAAAGAAATTGAGAAAAAAAGAGGTGGCTTCTGTAAAGGTGTTATGGAAGAATCACCTAGTTGAGGGTGAGACATGGGAGGCCGAGGCAGACATGAAGTCCCGTTACCCTCATCTATTTGATAACTAAGGTTGGTCATTCCTCTTTATAATGCAAATTATAACTAAAAATAAAGTTGCTTTGATTTTTGTGATGTTTTGCAAATATATGCATTTTTGGTGTCATTACAATCAGTTACAGTGAAATGTGCATTTTGACTTGAAAATTTGCAATTCTTCTTATTTCGTGTCATTATGTGCATTTTGATATGTCGTGTATTTATGAAATAATATGTAGCATGTTGATAAGTTGAATTTTGGCATAATTGACTCATGTAAGGTGTGTTGAGCTCATGTTGTTGTTGTGAGAAGGACGTTCCTCATAATGTAATTTTGAGCCTTATGTGTGGTAATTTAAGTTTTGAATTGCCTCATGTAAATGATAGTATTGATGTTGTAAATGATATTATAATGTATTGTTGTTGGTTGGGCTTCTAGTCTTGAGTCCATTCCTTCATTTCAAAAGATTTTAGTGTCATTCGGGGATGAATGTTCCTAAGGGGGTATAATGTAACACTTTGAAAATCTAAGACGTGTTCTAGAGGCTAACATGAGTGTCATAAGGTTTATACACTGTTTTAAGGTCTATTTTAGTGATTATAAGTCATTTCGGAAGTTAAGAAATCAAAATGTCCAAGAACATCCATGACGTCCGGAAACTAGTTCAATGAGGTACTAGCGTGCCTTTGCCTATTTCGCTAGCTTTTATGAGTCGGCAAATGATAAAAATTGGTGAAAGGGTGTTTAATATTTATTAGAGTTAGTTCATAGTCGAAAATTTCGGGCACGACTCCCCAAGTACCAACCAAGGGCACTTGAGAAGGACCCTTGCAAAGGTGACCAAAAGCTGTCAATGGACAATGTCACCAACGGATGCCACAGACGGATCATGGTCCAATCGACGGGGCGTCAATTGCCTCACTCAATGGAAACTTATCCAAATTATTGAAGGGCCTATTTTGTAGATTCTCTGAACTCATAGACGGATGTGCAGCACCGAAGGGAGCAGTGGTCGTCGATTGACTCACGATCCGTCGATCGTGGTGTGGTCTATGATGATTGGTTTTGCTGCACGTTTTCATTTGTCATTTAATTAGTTGGCTTAGTTAGGAGGTTAATTAGGGGTAAGGGAGGTCTACTTAAGTTAGTTAAGAACCTATATAAATCCTCTAACCTAATTAGACTAACCTAAGATCTCATAATTTCCAAACCCAAAACTCTCTTCCTTCTCTCTTCGTTCTCTCTCTAGTTGAAGAACTCCATTGAAGACCAATATAGGGGTGTGTTCAAGGGCTTCAAAGGGTCAAATTTTTCCATCAATCTTCATCAATAAGTAAGGTATGAGATTCCTTTCACCTTTGAGACCTCTTCCCTCAAAGGGTTCCATCAAATTGATTTGTAAAGTTGAGTTTTCATGTGGGTCTTTTTCCAATCTCGAAATTGATGTTATGGATTAATTTGTTCATGATTTATTTTGGATTTTTTTAATATATTAACATGTATTTTTACTCAATTACGTTAATTGTTTATGTATAGGTCTAGTTTGTGGAAGATGACCCATTCCCCTAAACCTTAGGTTATGATCTTGATATGAATTGTATTGTATTGGTTCAACTGAATTGATTATTGGTTGAATTACTATCCTATGATGATTTTGTTTAAATTATGACCATTTTAGGATGAGTTATAGTCCTATCATCCTAGTTCTTGAGAAGTTGTTATAGGTTATGAAGTATGTTTAGAATTTTACCTAAGTATCTTATCTTAAACTATGAACTAGTGATAAATTGTGATGTAGTGATTCAATAAGCCTTGGTATTATGATTCTTATTGTTTTATAATGAAACTACATCCTAATTGGGTGGATTTAAGGGTTGACGGTAAGACCTTGATGATGGATTATGAAGGAGACTTGGTAAGTCTTGAAATCCCTATTATTTACATCAGTTCTGGTAAATTGTGATAAAGTGATGATATTGTATTGAAGTGTATATTCTATTAAGATTTATAGGGTTGGTATGATGTTGAATTGAAATGTCTGGACTATGGTATGTGAGATGTTGGTAAAGATGTAAATGTTATAAGGATGGTGATGATTTACCAATGTGCCTTATTATGAAGTGATATGTAAATGTGCTAACCTCACTTATATGAATTGTAATGAAAGGATTATACTCATACAATTCTTATTGAGCTATGATGATAATGATGATGATCCTATGACCCTATGACCTACATTAAGCTATGATGATTAATAAAGACTTTAAAGACATTTCAAAAGGGACTATAGCTTAGCACCAAGTGAAGTAGATTGAGGAGTGTCCCTTCCTACATAGGGAAGGTAGGATCACTAATGGACTCTTGAGATTGGAGACTCCAATGCATATAGCATATGGATGGTCCCAACTATATCTCCTAGTTCTTGAACTTCGTTGCCCCCATAAGAATACTAGCTGGTGGATCCATGTAGTTGATATGTTCATGTTTTTGTACTACCTTGGCAAGTAGTCTGCCGTATTTCGGTGTAGGATTTCATGACACCGGATTCCACATTAGCTCATGTGTTCTATGTCGGTTAGGGAAATATGTTCCCAAAAGGTAAAATGAACTAAAGGAATGTACTCTAACTAGGAAAACCTAAGGGGTTTAGCTCAGTCTATGTAGGGGTATGAGACTCTACCTAAACATTGCACTAGTTAGCCTTGAAGGAAGTATTAGTTGATGTTCTTATGTATGAATATGATTATAATGGTACATGATATGTATATTATGAACTTGCACATTGTTGAAACTATATGTTGATTAGTTTCACTTATGAATATGTATTGGTCTACATTGTTAAAGTATGATGATATGTACTCTCAAATACCAAGCTATGTGAAGTGGGATGTTGGTCATGATTCTTCTTGGGTTACTTGATTGAGTAAGGTTATGGGGCTTTAATTTGTCATTACACTTGTTGACTTAATGAGAGTTCATGAGTAATTGTCTTGCTTTGGTTATGCTATAATGAACTATTATATATGCTTCATGTTATTGTGACTTAATGATAGAGTTACTTTGACTATGTGTTCAATTATGTGTGATGCATGTTGATTGACTAGACTTAGCATTGTTGGTCTTGTGTTTTACATACTTTAGACTTAATGAGTATGTCTTATTTATTGGTATGGTCTTTCTTGAATGTGCATAAGGTTTTCTAAAGGTAAAATAGCATGTTTTCATTAAAGGTCCCTTTTTAGAATGATTAGATAATATGTGTGCATATGGTCTCATACTTAGTACAATTGGTGTACTAACCCCATTTTCTCCCTTTTCCCCAACATTTTAGGTTCAGGTCGTTGAAGGGCTCTGAGACGACATTGAAGGAAGTCTTGGAATTCTTATTCATCCAAGTTGGGTAGGTCCTCACTTTCCGAGGGCAATGTCACTATAAAGCTATGAAGTTGTTTTACTTTTAAGACTCTTATGTTCTTTCCTTTTCATTTGAGTACTAAAATTTGTATAGCCTATATGTGGCTTTATTACATTGATGTATGGGCTAGGCCAAATTTGATATACTCTTGTTAGATGGTTATGAGATGAAACAAACTTTTGAGACTATGGTATATTTTATATATCTATGTCCAATAAAAGTAGAAGACTAAGTAATCTTCCTAAACGAAGGGTCTATGTATACTCGATATAACTATTATATGTATGTAGAGGTCTATGTAAACCTCCACGTAGAAGTAATGAAAAGTTTCAAATTTTTCCGCGTTTTTGACCTATGAATGTAATGATATAAGCTAAGAGGATAGTCTTAGTCCTCAAAGAGGATGGCGACGCCGATTACGTCTAGGGGGTGCTCCCCGGATGTGACATTATCATACTTCACATATCAAATACATACTTCATTTACACATAAACCCTTAAAGATACTCATTTCAACCTCCTAAAACATATCATACATATACATATCAAAATCATCACTTCACTTCACATATAATGCCTTCAAGGCAATTCTCACAATACATATATAATTTGATATACTTCTAGTAAACATCGCCACCAAAGGTTGACCATATCACTGAAGAGCATTTCACAATAAGGATTGAACAACATAGCCAAATTACAACTCAAACAAGATTTCACCACCTATCCAAAATTTATCTAACAATTCATCTTAAAATAGCCCTTAGGGCAGTAGCTAATCCTCAACGAAACCACAAAGAAACAATAACTTTAACATTATGTAATCATTCTCTGTAAACCCATTTCATAAACTAAAATTTATTAAAATAATTGACATGATTCCATTGGGTTTTTGACATTAAAATCATCATTTAAAACTAAGAACAACTCATTTTACTCATTAAAACATTGTCATGCAAAGACCCATACTTAGAGTCAATGAATAAAGAAGTTTGACGTTGAAATCCTTTTTGAAATCTCTTTGAAATGGCTCCTTGAATGAAAGAAGAGTCAAGTATGAACTACCATACCTCAATGAGAAGGAACCCATGATATTTACTTAAATCAAGTCTATGTGCATTGAAGTATGAGTGCTTATTAGTTTCTTTGGTGTTGTTGAATCTGCCTAAGTGTGACTAAAATATGGTTGCATATTGAGCTCATAATGAATGAAATTTAAAGATAATGTTATTATTAGGAGAAGGATTTTACTCTTATGAACATGACAAGAGACTATGTGTTTGATGTATATAAAAGTGGGTGCATAAAGGTTTCGGTTGCATGTGTTGCATTGAGAAATGGTTTGAAGTTTGTGTTCCTTGTTAGTTTGGTGAATTAACTTTTATGTGATGGTTTAATGAATGTGATGATCTAATCTATGATTCATTGAAGTCCTTGTTGTGATTAAAGTGTTCCAAGTGTCATTCGAGGATGAATGTTCCCAAGTGGGGGATATTGTAAGACCCCCAAAATGAGTTAGGGTGTCTAGAGCCTCACATGTGTCTGTAAGCTTTTTAACATGTCCATTAAGTGTTTTAAATTATGCATTATTGATTTGAAGTCATATTGAAGTCAAACGTCCAAGACGTTCAAAAGTTATCCCTTGAGAAGTGCATGTCTTACTTGAGTGTGCCTAAAATGTTTGGTTATGATGCGAGTGTTTGTTTTATGTGAAACTGATGTGAAAAGTCCTTGACATGTTAAGGTGTATATTTATATTTGAAACGTCCAGGTACAACTCCCCAAGTCCCCGCCAAAGGCCATCAAGGAGGACCCAAAGGCTGTCAAGACACTGCCTTGGCAGTGTCAATTGACGAAGCCTAATGACGCCTCATAGGTGTGTGGACGCCCCATTGATGGGGGGGGGGGGGGATTCGTTAAAGACTTATACTAAAGGAGGCTCAAACCAAGTACCAGCCACAGACCAAACGATGGTGGCAATCGACGGCTCATCGATGGGTCTACTGGCTATCGTTGGGTCCGTCAATGCAGGCTGCAACATCACTACCAAACGAATGTTTTCATTAAAGGGTGAATGGGAAATTCACACCATATCCTAAACTGACCCTAGGTGGTTTATTTGGTTATTTTTGGGTATATTAATTTGGTTAAAAATGTGACAACCACATTCCCAATCCATGATTCATAATTAGACTTCCCTCGCCCAAAATATCCTCTCTAGAAACCTCCATTGGAGATGAAGCTCAAGAACAGCCATGGTGATAGATTCTCAAGCTTTGTTCATTAAGTTTCATTGGTTTTCTTCTATAATGAGTTATGGTTATCCTTCATCCTTACTGAATCTTTCTTCTAAGGAGTTCCTTCTAGTGTCTTAAATGCAAGTTCATAATCAAATCTCCAATCTTCCAATCTAGCCATGTGTTCTTTCTCAAAACATTTTCAAAGGATTTCTCATGATGAATTGATGTTAATGTATTGATTGTAACGAGAATTTCAATATAATTGCATGATTACCCATGCTCTCTTCAAACACTCATTTTAGCCTATGTATTAGTTATTATGATCTTGATGTTAGGAGGATTATAATGTGATTCAATTAAGTAAAAGTGATGGTTAGTTACTGTGTATGATGTAATGTGATGATGAAATATGTGTTGTTGGTACAATGTGGATTGATGCTTGAAGACTTGATAAGGATTGCCTATGTTACTCTACTTCTTATCGATTGTTAATGTATGGTATTCACTCTGATCTCGACTCTATAGTACATGAATTTAGGATTTTGTTTATGTAAAGATACATGTAGCTAATGCCCTATACTGTATTTTGATAAATTATGAATGTTGATCATTGATGATCAAATCAAAGGTATTGGTAAGTGATCTACGTATCTCTACTCTCTATTGAATTGGTGATGTAGTGAGTTAGTATCATGATCTTGTTGAGGTTTATGCATGATTCGTCCATGTTAATGAACATTTAGCTATTGCCCTAGATACGGATTGTTGATGAAATATGATTATTGATCTATCTTAGGTATGGTCTATATGCTGCTAATGATGAATTATGAATGATAAATGACCCCTTACCTGCATACCCCTATATGAATGTGTAATTAGCCATTGTTAGGAGTCTTGAATTCAAGTATTGAAGTTATATTGTCTCCTCTGCTAGTATGTGTTATGTTGTATATGCTTGAAATTGCATTGTGGTCCTAAGAGGGTGGCTGCCTGAATGTGTTTGTTGATAGTCATTAGGTGATCATTTTTACCAATGTCCACACATTCATACTTCATGCATGCTTACAAGTACTATAGGTTCACGGTGCTTAATGAAAGGGTTTTCTCAAATGCACCAATGTCTACTACTATGCATGTCAAGTATATGTATCTTTGGAGTATGTGATGTATCATTAACTAGGATGACTTGATAGGTGTATCAGTATGGGAAAGGGTATAGGACCTTGTCTATGAATTGCACATGTGTGCCTTGATAGTATAGTTCCTATGTTTGGTTTTCGATGTACATGAATATGAATGCATGGTTATGTTATGAATGTGCATAGTGTCTTAATGTGTTTATATGAAATTCTCATAAATACACTTATGCATTAATGTATGAACTTGTGTGGACTTAATGTGTTATGTGAAATGATTGCTCACATATATGTATACACACATATGTATGATGATCTAGTCAATAGAGGGAAGCTTGGAAGGTGTTCCCAAGAGTACCGCAAAAAAGATGGTTCTTGAATATGCTATGTCCATGTGAAAGGGTTTCTCACATGATATAGGTTGAATAACTCTCATCTGTGACCTATGAGCTTAGCATATGAGGAGTCAATCTCCTAAGCCTCATGTTATAAAGTAATGTTAATAAAAGCATTTCAATAAAAGAAAACTTATCTTAGCACCTAGTGAACTTAGATGTGGAGTGCCCCTTCCCAATGTGGGAATTCTTGTTCACCATAGTCCTCACGAGGTGGATAAATACAATGCCTCAATAGGCATAAAGAGGATTTCCATAAGTGGATAACTACAATGCCCCATTTGGCATAAAAAGGGTTTCCACATATACCTTCAAGTTCCATAAACTATGCTTGCCACATAGGATAGAGCAAAAGATATCACTTAGTATGCTAGCATGTGTTAATGTTCTACCTTGTCTAGGTAGAGCACCTTCCATTGTTGTAAGGCTCTACAACACTAAATTCCATGTTTAGCACCCATGGTCTTAGTGTCGGTTAAGGCTATAGTTTTCCTAAAGTAAAATTGACAATGGAAGTAAATGACTAGTACCCTAACTAGGATAACCTAAGGGTAGTTTCTTAGTGTAGGTGGGGCTATGCGACTGAACTTATGCATTGCACAAGTAGCTCTTGAGGGAAGCTTTAGGAAGGTGTTCTAATGTATGTGACTATGTTTATGTCCTTATGCATGACATTTTAGTGTTGTCTACTTGTTGTGATGAAATGCATGGTATGAGTCTATATGATGAGGTCTTATCATTATGTGCATAATTTGGTCTTATTGACTATATGATTGAAGGCCCTACTTTATATGCATGTATTGGACCATAGTATTATGTTGGTATATGAAGTACATGTTATGATGCTTGTGGTAACGTGATAGGCTTACTAAGTAGGTATGAGGTTATGGGGCTTCACATGTACACTGCACTAGTAGACATAGATTAGGGTTGTGAGTAATGTATTATGTTTTGTCTAATGTGAAGCATGTGCCTTGTTATATGAAAAGGTCCTATATTAATGTATGTGTTGAGTTGAAAGGTTGTATGTATGAGTTCCTTGTGGTCCTAAGGTGATGCTATTGTATGGATAGTGTAATGGGACATTATTCATGCATTGCACTAAGTATCATTAGAGAGATTACTTGGGAAGTTAAGGAATTAAGGTAAAGATGAACTCACTGTAAAAACAACAAGCTTACTGTAAAGTGAAAAAGCTTACTGTAATGGGACCCTAAATGTGTCAAAAATGCAATGTATGATTTTATATGATGTATGACCATTGAATATGCCTATATGAAGTATGTGAAATGTATGATACTTATTATAGTAAAATTTTATGAAGTTTTCACAAAAAGGCATGATGCATGGTTTCAAATAAAATGTCCCTATTAAACGCATGTTTTTGTATGGTTGCCATACTTAGTGCATTCTTGTACTAACTCCATTCTTCTCTATCTTTTTACACAAAGTGTAGGTTATGGATGCTTAAAGTATGTCTTTAATGGTGAGGAACTTGATGTGTGATTCCCAAGCTCAAGGAAAGGAATCCTTAAGTCCAAGGATTTCCTAAGTCTTACTTTACTGTAAAGTCTTGTAATATTATACTTATGATTTATGTTGTAAGGGTCGTGTCCCTAATGTAATCTAATGAATTGATTCTAGAATGGCAAAAAGAGACTAGAGTCTTTAACTATGTGTTATGATATTTTACATATATTGGATGTGATGTTCTAGCATATGATGTGCTAAGAAAGTTTTAAATTTTTTGCTGAATTTACCTATGAGAATGCGATGAATGATGAAAATGGGCTTCTATAAGACCTCCAAGAGGTCAAGTACGCCAGGTTACTTCTAGGGGGTGCTCCCTTGTCGTGACAATGTTCTTACTTAATGTTGGGTTGTGATGAAAAGAATTTCTCATCATACAACCTAGGAGCTACGATCATGTTATACAAGGGGTTAGTATCCTACGACCTATGATATAAACTAATGTTAAGAAAGATTCTAAGATACTTCAAGAAGGGAATACCGAGTGAACTTGACAATGAGAGGTGTCCCTTCAAATGAGGAAGGTAGGTTCACCAAGAATCTCATGAGATGGAAACTACAATGCGAATAAGCATAAAGAGAGTTTGTAGTAACAATATCCTAGTTCCTCAACTATAGACCATTATAGGAAAACCTAGCTAGTGGATCCACGTAGAAACTATTATGATGTATATGTCCTACCTTGGAAAGTAGGATTCCCTCCTTTCGGTGTGAGGGGTTGACACCGGATTCCATGTTTAGCTCACATGGTCTATTATTGGTTATGTCAAGGTTTCTTGAAAGAAAAATGAATGAATGAAAGTATAAATATGCATAATGACTAGGATTACATGAGAGGTGGACTGGTGTAGGTAAGGTAATGTGATTTTATCTATACATTGAATATATGGACCTTGAGGGAATAATTCATAGGATGGTTTCTTGATATACATATGTTACGAATGAAATGCATAATGTTGATTCTATGTAATGTTGGTCTCATATGATGTTGCATTCACTTGATATACATGTTGTTGGTCTAGATTTCCATATATGAGATTCAATACACTTGTTGTGAAGGTATATGATGTTAAGGTAATTCTTATTGTCCCTTTTCTAGTTCACTTAGTTTTTGTGGAGATATGGGGCTTCTCATAGGCATTGCACTAGTTGGCTTGGATGGGGATTGTAAGTAAGGTATTATGATATGTTGATGAAATGTGTTCTAAGCATGAATGGTTAACTATGTATTCATTATAATGTATTCCCGAACATGAAGATAAATATGGTTCATTGTTGTTGTATAGTGGACTTGCATATGCTTGGATGTGCATAAAGGCGTTTAATGTGACTTAGCATACCTTTTGAACAAACCTTTTTTCTAAACGTTTTACTAGCATATGTATTCATACTTAGTACATGTGGTTTGTACTAACCAATATTCTCTCTATTTATACAATAATGTAGGTTTTGGTCATTAAACAGTTTCAAGACAAAATTTCAAGATGCTTTGATATATCCCTAAGTTGGTGAGTCCTCAAGTTCGTGGACGAAGCTTATCACTCTAGTTCTTACAATTTGATTAGTCTAAACACATTGTTAATTTTAATTTCTTTTGAGACTATGTTGTATTCTCTTATGAGACTAATTTTAATGTTGTATTAGCTATGTCAGAAATCTTGTATTCCTATGTTAGATTGTTGTGTGTGAGACGATGTAGTGTATTTATGATATAAGAGAAGTCTATGTGAACATCACTCTAAGCTTTTTTATTTCCCGTATTTTTATTTACCCTTGAAATGTGATGATGTATGATAAGGTCTTGTTTTAGGCCTCTAAGAGTTCGAAGATTCCGGTTACAATTAGGGGGTGCTCCCCGGTCGTGATAGTTTCTATGCTTTAACCCACATAAAATACCCTAAAATTGGTAGAATAACCGTTTATAATAAATCCCCAAAGTACCCAACACACCCCTACAATTGTTTAAAATTTTAGAAATGTCCAACTTGACTTTTAAAGTCGTGACACATCCATGAGTGAGAAGAAATAGAATGATAGAAGTTTTACCTTCTTCATTACTCTTGTATCGTTCCATAGACCTTATCTCTATATAATATCTATATTACTCCCCTTGTCTTATGGTCTTGTAGATGTGATTGCGTAGAATGGGTGATGTCTAAATACTTGACGGAGAAAATGGTGAGTTTTGATGCTTATTATGGTATTATGACTAGATTAGTATAGTGAAGGTGGATTTGGAAGTTATTATGGTGATGCAAATTATGGCTATATGTGACCTATTAGAATTGAGGTTGTATGTTGAGAAGTTATGTCGTGATGTAGTTCTTGTATGATAATAGTTGTTATGGTTTAATGAAGTCCTTTTTGCAATAATGAGTTACTTTATGGTTGTGTGCAATGATAGTATAATGTTATGGTATAGGCTTGAAATGTTTTGGAGAAATGTGGTAAATATTGACAGATGAATGTTGCCTTTTTTTATATGAGTAATGCTTCATAGTTGTCCTTGTGTGGATTTGAGTCTTTTTTATAGGCTTACTCCTAAGAAGGAAAGATGGTGTGATGAACCTAGTAAGGTAATTGTGAAGTATACTAGTTAATGGGAGAACCCATATTACTAGTTGGTTAGTTCCCTTATGAACCTATCCTAAGGGTGCAAAAAGGGAAGAAGGGTTTTTGTTCCGTAAGTTGGGATTATGTTTTGCCCTAAGGTTGACTTAGATGGATGTATGTACCCCTTCGTTGTTAGGGAGTGAAAGAGAATTGATGTTGACCTACTTTAAATAGGTTAGTTCTCTTTTATGTTTGATCTTAAGTATGTCTATTTGACGAAAGTTCTTAGATTGTACCTAGGCATGGTTGGTTGGAAGGTTCCACCAAAGGTGATGATGTGGGTTGAAATGGACTAGAAGCTACCTTGCCCTAGTGTTTGAAGAAAATATAGGGGCCTCTATGTCCAAATCTCTTCTATGTTTCCCCTAAGATTTTACCTTGAGAGGATGGTTACCCTAAGTCTCTATAAAAGCGGTACTGGACCTTAAGAGTCCAAACATGTTTTTGTATTTTTGTTTAGAATCCGGGATTTCTATAGTCTTAAGTTGTAGGGAGAGTTCTCTAAAGGCTATAAATGAATTTCCTAAGGGGATGAACCTTGTAGGATTAAATCGGGACTACTTACCTTGGTATGACTTAAGGGGTGAATGTGATGATATATGGAGTTACGCTTGGTAGTCATGGAGTAGTTAAGGCCTCATCTGTTTGGGTAGTATGACCTAACTTTATTTTAATGAGTTTCCTTTAGGTGATGAACTTTGAGGAATAGTGGTGCTTGAGTAATACCTATTGATGCTTGAATAGTTAAGCTTCTTTATGAGGATAGGAGTGAAATCTTCAACAGTGTAGAATCACAATATGTGAGGAGTATGGAGGTTTATTATTGACTTGCTTCAACCATGATATTTAAGGGCATGTTGTGATGAAGGTTATATTAAGCTCGTCCCAAGTGGGGGCTAATGTACCTAGATGGTAAGATTTTGAATGTCCTTAATGTTCCTACATTGAGCTTCCTATAACTTCTCTATGTTAAAGAATCATTTGTTTCACAACCCGGATTCTGGAATCGAAATCGTAACTGGCGTCGTTGACCTCTCAGAGGTCGCAGACAAGCCTCATCTTGCATTCAACACATTCATCTAGTTAAATTTGCGGAAATTTAAAATTTTTCAAACGTATGAAGTATACATAGACTTCATATAATTATTAAGTAGTTACATATATACTAAGCTCAACATAAAGAACACCATCTATCATAAAAAGGCAATTGGAAGTAGAAAGATGAAATATATCATAAATAGTTTGCCAAACACGGCCTTATTACAAAGCTTAAAATCATAGTACGAAAGAAACGCTAGTGACAACATCTACTAGCTATGTCTAAAACTAAGTCTATACTAAACTGTAGCATCCTCAAAATCAAGAGGACCTACCAAAGGTTTGAAGAAAACGCTGAAATACAAACCGCTGCAAGTGTCGTCAATCTCCTCTTGACGCTGCACCTCTAAAAATAGTAATAGTAGGGAATTAGTAAAACCTTTTACTAAGTACGGTGTATGCACAATACACATAACGCTATGCATGATCAATGAAGGCTCTTCATAAGCAACATGCATTTCTGGAAAGTCTAGTCATTAGACTTTCCTAATTCGTTAGTTGTGAATTGTGGTATGAATATGATGTATTTTGCTTAAAGCACACAACTCATTTTCTATATGATTACAAGACGTTAGTATCATCAACATAATTTTATAACCCTTGGGCAAAGATTTTAAATTTTAAGTACCCCTAACCCGAGAGCTCTGTCATTCATACTTAGTTTTTATTTTCAGTCTTTTTCTTCTTCTTGTTATGTAGTTCAATTCATTCCTTTAGTCTATGTTTTACTTACAAGTGCAATGATTCATTGTAGTCCCATACCCACATGAATCAATGTAAGTAATCCAAGGACTAAGGAATGATTTCTCTACTTTATAGTGAGTCATTCTTTACACTATGTATTCATTATATTTCATAAGCCATTCTCTATTGGTCATGCCATTTATTTCATTACTTTCATCTTAGGGAAGTTATGAGGTATTTAATTAACAATACGTTTCTACTTCCCTTTATTGGCATCATATAAGAAGTCATTATAAGCCAATCTTATTTGGCTTTGCCCATTATATGCTGAAACTTCATGAGTGTGATATTGGCAATTGACATTCTTAAGATCTTCTTCATTTCTCACTTTGAACATATGTTCCATCATCATCATTCATTCTCACTTTCATAGAGACATCATAGGGGAATAACATCATGCGAGCTAACATGAAATCCAGTGTCTTCCCTATACTGAAAAGAGGTGATTCACTGGTTAAAATGAATCTCGATCATGTGAGCTACTCATGAATGCAGTGTCTGTACACACAGAAAAGGGGTGATCCCCGGCTCAGGCGAATCCTTCTCAAGTGTTAACTCCACACCAAAAATGAGTGGCTCACGGCTATAGTGAACAAGACATATCGCGAGCATTAACCGACATAGATCATGTGAGCTAAACATGAAATCCACATGTATGCCCCACATCAAAAAGGGGTGGAATCACCGGCAAGTGAAACTGAACATGCCTAGCTCGCTTAGGTGGAAACCATTTGGCTAGTTCCTATGTTGGCTAGACATAGATCGAAGACTAGGGACTTAATGAGACTACTTATCCACCTCGGTGGCCAGCTCATCACATGAGACTTACACGTGCAAGCACATGCTCTAACTAGTCTATCGGTGTTGTGCTACTTTCATTATCTTCTTTATCTTTTGAAGTCGACTCAAGCATTATGGAAGCTTTGCTTCTAGATTGAGATTTACTTACTCTTTTGATGATCTTGTCATCCTTACTTTACATTGATGAAATGTTAATTGTCATTACATATATCATCCTTACTTTACATTGATGAAATGTGAATTGTCTTTACATATCATCCTCACTTTAGACATTGATGAAATGTGAATTGTCCTTACATATCATCCTTACTTTACTTTGATGAAATGTGAATTGTCCT
>CM040621.1:15786390-15905057 GCA_022817965.1 Solanum lycopersicoides
TAAGTCATTGATTCTAACTAAGTGGTACAAATACCCCTTAGCTATCATCTTATTGGCCTTCAAGTTGGACGACTGGACTTGGACCACACCCTTCCCATTTTGACTCTAACTTATTCGGAAACTTAACCTTACTACCATGTTTCGATAGTCTATGGTAGTCTAGCATTTATGAAGTAATCCATACCTAAGACATCTCCTCGAGCTAATAAGCAGCCAACTTAGCCTTCTTCTCTTCATCAGTACTCATAGCAGGCTTTAGAACCTACCACACACTCACCTCCATGCGAACAACCACTATTACTAAACGTCTTTCGTTCACGCTGGGCATTTCTATCACTGCCCCTTCTTGGGAAGTCCAAATCTTGAGTCTGGCGCATTAGACCACTTGGCCATCCTAATCCTTGTGTGTATTCTTTTATGCGCTCAGACAAGAAGGAAGTTAGATACTTACAATGACACAAAGTGTCAAAGCTCTAGATAGCACGATAAAAAGTAGAATAAGGGAAATTTTCCTACGCATCATGTAGTCTCTAATTCAGGATAGTGGTGCACTTCACTACCATGACTTAGAAACTAATCGATGTGGTTGATGTGAACTTATTATCCTCGGAATTTAACATGGGGCTCTAATACCAACTTTGTAACGACCAGAATCTAGACCCCAGACGAGACCGGCGTCGTTGACCTCTCAGAGGTCGCAGACAAGCCTACATATGTCATTCTTACTTCATCTAGGTTAATTTTAGCGGAAAATTTGAACTTTTTGTTTTCTTATTTCATATTAAACATTTCAAACTTAACATCATGGGCGTTCACAAATCAACCATCTAATATAGATATAATCAAATGAAAGAAACAGTTCATAATTGCATTAAACGTATTTTTGCCAAAACAGCACCAATACAAAGTCTGAAATGAAAGTGGAAAGAAACACTAGTGGAACATGCTCCACTAGCTAAAGCCTACATCTAAGCTAGATAATAACGGTAGACATCCTCGAAATCATGAGGGCCTACCAAGTCCGGATGAAAGCTCCACGTCCGGATAGCTGCAACGTCAACCTGTAAGTTCTAGCGTCCACAAGTGCCTGCACCTAAAAATATAGAGTTGTATGGGATTAGTAAACACTTGTACTAAGAATGGGTATATGCAAGCACACACCAAGGACATGCATAAGTAAGAATAGCTCTTTCATAACAACATCATTATAGTCAAGTCAGTGGACTTGCCAAATTGGGATTAGAAAAGTTAGTGAGCTTTCCAAATTTGGATTAGGAAAGTTAGTGAGCTTTCCAAATTTGGATTAGGAAAGTCATGCCATGAGAGTAACATGCATCATCATACTTATCATATTGCACACAGCACATAACATCTTACACATAGCACATATCATATTGCATATAGCACATAACATCTTTCATATCATTCATTCATATGCCATGAGACCATGGAATCATGGACTTGACATTAAGACTTCCCAAAATGAGGGCTCAACATATGGGACCTCAACTAGGGAGTCTTCATTAGCAAACACAGAGTTTGCTGCATTCATTCATACGTACTTCATTTCATTTCGTTCATAGGCTAGTGTGAACACCAGCTATACCTAGGATGTAGTTTAAGACTTTCATCGGGTTTTTGTGCAATGACAAGAATGACCAAATGTCATTACTTGAGTCTAACTCACCTCTTGATATCCTATCCTAACACCTTGTATATCATTCATTTCTTATGTATCATTTGAGGCTGCCTCATTCATTCATTGGGAACTTTAACTTTAACCGACATAGATCATGTGAGCATCATGAAATCCAGTGTCTCCCCCACACCGAAAAGAGGTGGAATCACCGGCCAAAGTGACCCAAAACATGCTAGCGTACATGGGAATTGAACCCCGCCAGATCCCTATATTGGTAGTATATGTTCGAAGATTAGGAGATATAAGGAACCATACCCGGCATGCGGACAGTCTCATATCATGAGAGTTATGTGAACTTTCGCCCTTCCCGAAAGAAGGCATCACCGCTCATAGATAGCCTATCGGTGCTCAGTATAAAGTTCCATTACATTCAACTCATACGTCATGGAATGGCTTCTAGTATGAGGACATCATAGCTCAATAGATGATTTATCATCTCATCATTAGTATTAAGTATAAACTATTCTCAATACTTTTATTCGAGTGTTCATAGAGACTGGTCTCTTTATTGACTTTACACTCTCATAGGTGAGTACGTTTTGGTAACATTTACTTAGGCTCATTTGAGATTGCTCTCATCTTTCACATTAGCCTCTTATCATGTTGTCACCACGTTCATTAACTTTAGCACACTTGCTCTTCATATTTACTCACCTTATTTTACGTGAATGTTCACTTCATCATATGCCAATGCACTTGGCCATTTAGTGTGTTTCACACTCTTGTCTTAACCCTTCTAGGGTCTCATCATTCATTGTTCATCTCATTATTTCATTACATACATCTTAGGTTCACTTACTTCTAAACGTATGCTAGACTTATGGGTCTATACATACAAGCCATGAGGCTTCATTTATTATTCGTTTAAGTGATTCATATCTTCATAAGATTATGCGGTACAAGACTTATGCATCTTGTAAGTATGCCAAGATTTCAATTTCGTTCTATGTAGGCAACATTATTTTTGAACATTTATTCACGTATGACTTATGTATCAATACGGAATTTGGGAAAGGGAACCCGATTTTGAATCCCTTGGACAACACGTACATTTTTATTAATTTTGGTTTGATCCACACGGCATGGGGACCAAAGATCGAGCCACAACGCCTTCATTTTCTTTTAATTTCTTTCCTTTGAACTTTCTCTTTCTTGGCCGAGGGGTTGTGGGATCGAACCCCCACAGCCCCTTTATTTTTTAAATTTTTTTAATTTCTTTTTCCTTGACTTTTTCGAGTTGACCATGAGGGTGTGGGTTCGAATCCCCACAGCCTCACTTTATTTTTCTCTTTAATTACATCAGCCTAGAGGTCGTGGCTTCGATTCCCACACGCCTCAACATTTATTTTCTTTTAATTTCCTTAAGTCTATCTGAGAGGTTGTGGGTTCGAATCCCACTCCTCTCATTCTTTATTTTCATGATTTCATTTTCCAGCCAAGACCACCGTTCGAATCCCCCTCACCACATTGTTTTTCACTTCTTCATTTTCATGACTTTTAACGTGGTGAGGTCACGGGTTCGACCCTCAATGACCTCACTTGTTTTTCTTTATTTTTCATAACATTTTAAACAACTTTACTTGGCTGACATTAACCAACAAGGTGCTGGAAATTTGAGTAACATTTTTTAGCTTCTTTCCATCACTATTTAGAGTTAGTTCTTAGGGTAATTAATGGATTAATTAGTACGTTCTTAGGTGCATTTTTCATGGATTTGTTTAGCCAAGAGATTATCACTCAAATCAGCAACATTACATTTCATATGAACATCACGATTTACATAAACATTTGTACATAAAATACAAAGAACTAACATGCCATTTCAAGTCCTAATCCGTGACCAATAGTCACGGCAGTACACCCAAACGCACGTAAGTCATATATTCGAAAAACATAAACGTAAGTCACATAATTCCGAACATACATATAAACACATAATCATCACAAAAACATGTTTATCCCTAGTTTTTCTACCAGCAAACATAACCAACCTATGATTCAATGGGAGCTAGTGACAGGGACATGCAACAGGGAACAACCCTAGTTTTCGGATTAAATATACTGAACCTTAAGGGGTCTCTTGGGAAAGGGACCAAGAGAGAAGAGAACCCATACCTTTTGGACGTTCAAACCTCGACTTGCGGCCCAAAGAACACCTCCAAACACACGTCCAACACCGAAAGTTCAACGCCAAACTTGACGGACAACCTTCTCTTTGCCTACGTGATTGATTTCGTTGTTTGTTTTTTTATCTTTCGTGGTGAGTTCTTCAAGTGGGAAGAACTTGGTTTATCTTTTTGTTCTTGAAGTTATTTTGGCAGAGAGAACGTGAAAGAGAAGAGAGAATGATCGTGAATGTTGAGGAGATAGACGTGAGAGAGTGAGAGCTTTATTTGGCTTAGGAGTCTAGTTTAGGACTTAGTCAAATAAGGTTTTGTTAAATGATAAATATCTGATTTCCCTTTTATTTTAAATCAGCTAATAAATAATAAATATTCATTAATTACATTAATTTACCAACTTAAATTAGAATCAAATTTAATCATTGCTTCCACCTAGGTTCGAACCCGTGTGGAGCAAGACTTCACTTAAGAGCCAATTTTCGTCCCTCTCTCCCCAAAACGCCCCTCCACCTTATTAAATAAATAATAATTATATATTTAGGGTAGTTACGATATATCCTTAGCCTGGAAAAAGACCATTTTACCCCTAGACCCTCCAAACCTAAGATTTTCCCTTCTTAAGTCCGGTAAAGACTCCTTCAAGTAAATCTTCGTATTCGAGATCCCTACATGGATGGACCCAACCTTTCCTAGCTCAAACTAACTCCCCAAGTTAGTTGGCTTGGCTGTAGTAAGGNAGTGTGTGCTTGTATCTCGAGGTGAGTATGACAAAAGAAAGGAAGTCTTGAGGGTCGCTTTGGTGTGTATTTAAGAAGGTATATGTGTACTTTCTTCATGTCTTACCTTAGTGAGTCTTAGGATTAGCTTTGAAGGGAAACTCCTACGGAAATTATGCTTATTCCTCGTTGGCAATGCTTTGGAAGTTTCACCATTTTGGAGTCTAGATAGTTCACTGTAAATGTTAAATTTGAGTTTACTGTAATGTTTGGGATTTTCTTTACTGTGAAGTGTTCTTTGAGTTTCAAATTAGTGAAATCCTTCTCTAAGTGTCAAACGATGATTCTTATGGTGTTTTGCTTTTATATTCTTGAATGTTCTATTTAATTTGCATGAATGTTACTTTACTAAAATGTCCCTTTTCGCTTGTTTTTGCATATGTCATACTTAGTACATTGTTGTACTAACCCCATACTTTTATATACCTTATAAGTATAGGTTGGAACCTTTTGGAAGATCGGAGTTGAAGCTTGGGATTTCTATCTCTCAAGATTTGGTATGTCGTCATATATTCGAGGACATAGTTTATGTTTCTTAGTTTCGTTATTAAGACTTAATTTGTATTTCCTTTTATTGTAAAGGGCCGTGTCCCTAAGATTCTAATTTGTGTCTTTAAGTTGGCTTGTGACGATAAGATTTCCTAGTATTTATGAAAGACTTCTTGTATTTTAAATTATCGTGAAAAGTTTTAATTTCTGCACTATTTTTTATGCTTTATGATATGAACGGGAGTTGAAGGGCTTGTACGAGACCCCAAAATGTCAAGTACGCCCGACCAAGATCCAAGAGTTATCCCTAGCTTCTAGGGGGTGCTTTCGGATTGTGATAGACTTGGTATCAGAGCATAAGGTTTTGGGAAATAGTTTAAGGTCAAAAGGTCTCAGAATCCACATCTAGTAGTATCTTGGTCATTGGTGTGAGTCGCGACACATCCATGGACAAGAGGCTATAGGATGATAGAAGTTTCACTTTCTTCTCTATTCTAATATCGTGCCTTAGAGTTGAGTTTATAAGGTGTCTTTTCTTAATCTCTTCTCTTTGTGTTTTTTAGGACATGAATACGAGGAGATCGGCCTCTAGAATGGAGGAGGGTGGTGTAGCTAATGAGAGTATCCTCCGTGACCAAGTTCCTATTGTTGGCCTAGAAGAGGAAGAAAATGTGGAGGTTCATCTTCAAGATCCTCAAGTGCCTCCGGAACCTCAAGGGCCTCCTATGCTTCAAGCTCCTTTTGTTAAGGGTGATATGACTAATGCGTATTAGAGGGATGATCTAATGAACTTGACCAAACTCATGACGGCTCAAGCTCATGTCATCAATAATCACTTTGTGGGCCAAGCTAACCAAGGAGATAGGCCCCAACATAATGCTAGTACACCCGCCTCTAGAATTCGTGATTTCATGAGGATGAACCCTCCAACTTTTCATGGTACTAAGGTGGATGAAGATCCACAAGGCTTTATAGATGAGGTTTTCAAAGTGGTAGATGATATGGGTGTGACCCCTAGGGAGAAAGCGGAATTGGCCGCTTACCAACTTAAGGATGTTGCTCAAGTGTGGTATGAACAATGGAGAGGGGACAGACCCTTAGAAAGAGGTTTGGTTGATTTTGAGGAATTCAAAGAGGCTTTCCTAGATAGGTTCTTTCCCCTAGAGTTGAGGGAGAAGAAAATGGTTGAGTTCATGAATCTTCGTCAAGGGGAATGAGTGTGCAAGAATACTCTCTCAAATTTACCCAACTCTCTCAGTATGCCCCAAGTATGGTAGCCAACCCTAGGGCTAGGATGAACAAATTTGTGATGGGAGTGTCTAGTTTGGTGGAAAAAAAGTGTCGTATGGCAATGCTTCTTAATGACATGGATATCTCTAGACTCATGGTTTATGCACAACAAATTGAGGAGTCCAAAATTAGGGAGATAAGGCAAGAGGGAAAAAGGCCTAGGTCGGATGATTCTAGTCACCAAAAATCTAGGAAGAGGTTTTATCACAAAGATTCTTCCATTAAAAACAAGAATAGGGCTCCAAATCAACATTCTCAAGGCGGTGGTCATACTTTTGAAAGGGCTAGGTATCCTACTTGTGGAAAGCAATATTCGGGTAAGTGTCTTGCCGGAATGGATGGTTGCTTTAGTTGTAGTAGCAAAGGCAACAAGATGATGGACTTCCCTAATCTCAAAGCAAGGGGAAAAGATGTCAATCAAGCTTGCCAAGATCCTAATGCTCCCAAGAAGAACCCTTCTTATGGGATGGGGGCTAGGAAGGATAACTAATCCGGCTTTGATGATTTTGGTAAGTCTTAACTCTTTCTGATTGTTGATTTTATGTTATGAAATGAGTTTATGTGGTTTTATAGCTCATATGATCATGTCATCTTGATGAATTGCTTAAGGAATGGATTTTTGAAAATTTTGGTATGTTTGACAGTGAGCACAGTGAACCTCACTGTAAAAAAAATGATTTTTGAAAAATTATTTTGTCTTGAATTGAAGTTTCAATGTGTGCAAAGTTGTTGTATATGAACATGTTTAATGTTGGAGAAGGTAGTTCCTCCATAAAAGAAGGATTAGAATGAATTTTGACTTCTTGAAGTTTTGCTAAAAGTGTTTGTGTTGCTAAGAGTTTTAAGGTGTGAAATGATGCTCTTTGTTAGTTGGTGCTTTGAATTTTAGTTCTTTGATCATGATTGAAGTGTGTTATGTGATGTTAAGTGAGTCCTTGTTGTTCTTGAACTTTAAGTGTCATTCGAGGACGAATGTTATCCCATGTGGGGGAGAATGTAACGCCCCAAAACGAATTAAGGTGAACTAGAGCTTCGTAAGTGTTTTTTGAGTGGATTTTGTGTTAAACTGAGTTATTTTAGTATTCCTAAGGTGTTTGTGAAGTTTGGTTGAGTTTGGAAGTAAATCGACGAAAAACGTCCATGACGTTCGGAAGGTGTACCCTAGAATGTTCTACTGTGTCTTGTTTTGTTTAGATGAGTTTTACGTGTTCATTTTTCTTGAAACTTACATGATATGTTCCTAAGACCTATACGACTTATTTTATAGGTTTAATGTCCGGTCACAACCATACCTAGGACCCACAAAGGGCCCTAGATGAAGGGCCCATGTTTTGGACAAAGCTGCCAAGAACACTGCCCAATCGACGGAGCAGTCTACTGGGCGTAAGTCCATCAACGCCCCGTCGACTGGGGGCCGTCGTTCCATACTTAGTGGGAGGTCCATAACTCCTTTGAACAATCTTCTGATTCCATCGACGCCCAGCAGCATGGGCCGTCGACTCATCGATGCCCAGTAGCTTGGGTCGTCGACTAGCCACCTCCAAAAGCTGTGAAAGTTGCTGCCAACTTGGGGTATTTTATGTAAATACACCCCAAGTCTTTTAAGACCCTAGGCTGATATTTTTAGTGTTTTTAAGTTATATTAAGTTAGTTTTAAGACCTAGACCTAGACAAGACCCCTCACTTCAAAATTCAAACTCTCTCTCTCTAAAGACAAACTCTCTCAAGACTCCATTGAAAGTTAGAGGTCAAGGAAGGAAAGAGGGCTGTTTGGACGTGATTCCTTCATAAAACTCTTGGATTTTTCTTGCTTAGTGAGGTATGGTATCCACTCTTTAATACCCTTTCATTCAATAAGCCATTTCCAATGAATTTCAAAAAAGGGTTTTCAACCCTAACTTCCATTATCGTCAACCCAATATGGGTCTTGGATGAAAATGTTTATAATGATAAATTAATGATATTATTAATGTTACTTGGTGATTCTAATTTAAAAACCCTAATGAAATTGTGTTAAAGTTTCCTTTCAAATGGTGGTTTATGAAATGATCAAATGAGCATACTTATGTATAAAATGAAATTTTGTTTTGTTGTGTTGTAATGTTGGTTTAGCTACTTCCCTAAGGGCCTTATTATGATGAATTAATGATAAAATGCTCATAGGTTGCTATGGCTTAGTAAATTGAAGAGTTGCTTATATTATTTTGTTCTTATGATAAATTGATCTTGAGTGGTATGGTCCACCTTCTAGGTGGCGGTGCTTATTTGATTAGTTGGTAATGTTTAATATAAATTGATTATGTAATCTTGAAGGTCTAAATGGTAGAATGAATAGAAATGGTAAATGGGTCTTGTTTTGTGATTGTGAAGCTTAAATTGTATGTTTGACCTAGATTTTGGTCTAATTGAAGAATCTGACTAAGTGAAGTATGTAAAGTGTGTAAGTTGATAAATGGAAGTCTAAAGCATGTTTAGAAGTAATTTATATGAAATGATGCTTATATTCAAGGTGTGCTTACATGTACACACACACTTTAAGTGAATGAATGAAGTTATGTTTAGTAAGAAGGGGAGTCTTGGGGTGGACACTCTTCGTGAGTTGAGATGAAGTGTCTAGTAGCAATCTCACTATTCCTAATGAGCTTTCCTGGATAGGTCGGAGGATGAATTCACTTCGTGAGTTGAGATGTGGCATTCGCAAGTTATCCTTAACATATAGTCTATAAAGTGAAAATCCGTGGGGAGTTATTCCTAGCACCGAGAGGATAGGAAGAAGAGATAGAATACGCTTCGTGAGTTGAGACGTCGTATTCTATTATACCTTTTGAGATGAGTACTCCTCGTTAGTATAGAATCAGTCACTTAGTAGCAATCTCCCTATTCGTTAACTATGTACCCGCATAGGTATAGCTATTGGAAAAGCCATGTAAAAGATAAGAAGTATGACCTTACTCTAGGCAAGTGAGGATTCCTCATCTGATAGGGGTTAATATCGGGATTCCATGTCTAGCTCTCATGGTCTTTGTCGGTTAAGCTAACCTCAAACAAAAGTAATGAAAGTAATAAACCTTCTAAAAGCATGTGCTACTTATTTGAATTGATTGAACTAAGTCTCCTAAAAGAACGTACTATTTAGAATAGGTGGTGGTATGGGACACTATCTATCCATTGCACTAGGTAGGACCTTCCGAAAGGGAGTCTTGGTGTGTTGTTGGGTGTTCTTCTATTTTATTGCCATTGAGTGGGTGCTTGTTATCCCGAGGTGAGTATGCCGAAATGAAGGAAGTCTTGAGGGTCGCTTTGGTGTGTATTGAAGAAGGTATATGTGTACTTTCTTCATGTCTTACCTTAATGAGTCTTAGGATTACCTTTGAAGGAAAACTCCTACGGAAATTATGCTTATTCCTCATTGGCAATGCTTTGGAAGTTTCACCATTTTGGAGTCTAGGTAGTTCACTGTAAATGTTAAATTTGAGCTTACTGTAATATTTGGGATTTGTTTTTACTGTAAAGTGTTCTTTGAGTTTCAAATTAGTGAAATCCTTCTCTAAGTGTCAAACGATGATTCTTATGGTGTTTTGCTTTTATATTCTTGAATGTTCTATTTTATTTGCATGAAATGTTACTTTACTAAAATGTCCCTTTTCGCTTGTTTTTGTGTAACATCCCACAAGTACACCCTAAAAGTTAGAGTATCCTTGTGATGTCACACGGCAAATGAGACTTCAAGAAGTCTTATCTAAGCCTCTCGTATCATTCATTTCATAATAAACATTGTAAAACGAGTAATAATTAAAACTTTTTTCACACAAGAAGAACTTCTTTCATAAATATTACACAAACGGAAGACTTTCATTGAAACTATAAACCTTTACAACATCCTATTGAACCATCTAACTTTAGAGTTTACAACACTTTAGACTAAACCCATACAGGACATAAAGAAAAGACTTAAGACATAACGAACATGTGGATATTGTCCTCGAATCGATGAGGACTCACCAATACTTCATCTTCAACCTTAGAAACCTATCCACTTCCATGGAACGTCAATACTTCCAATTCCCTACACTTAAGTCAAAAGTAAAGAAAGGGGTTAGCACATTAGATTTATTAAGTATGGAAGCCATGCAAAAACCATGAAAAAGGGACATTTAATAATAACATGATTTTCATGAATTTTTGATTTAAATATCATACTATAAGCATAAGAACAACACTTAACACATTAGAAATACATAAGAAATCATTTAAGCAAAATATTACATTTTTAGAAAACTTACAGTGAATTCACTTCACTGTACAGTGAACTCATTTCACTGTTACAGTGAATTTCCTTCACTTCACTTAAGACACCCTTTAGCATGTAATCTTCTCACTCAAAGATATCCTAAAATTCACTTAAGTCACACAAAGAGAGACCACCCATACACCCTCTCTAGATGTGCCTAAACGACCCTCAAGATTACTTATAATGAGTCACATACACACTTACAAAGCATCATAACATCGATTACAAGAACATGAGATTCTTCTACCAAAGGTGAGTTCCAAGGTTCACTTGAGTGAGTGTGGAGTGACCGCCCATACAATCTCTTTCACACACACGCAAGGGATCCTATAGATTACCTAAGATAAAGTCATTCTCACTAAACACACCAACACATAGATGATAGGACACTCTCCTTCCAAAGGCTATCAAAAGACCTACTTAAGTAAATCAAGAAGATAACATCCATGATTGACCTCTTCAAGATTACCTAAATAGTCCTTAAGACTACCTAAGGCTTAGATAATGTCAACAACACCAAACATCTTCCCTAACTAGAGTCATCCTCAAGACATCCATAGATAAGACATGAAGAGATCATCCTTTATGCCCTCTTCACAAATTAAATAAGGAATACCTAAGCCACTCTAGATTAGGTACTTATTCACTTACATACTTCATAACGTAAGGAATTTGTTCATTAATTCATCAAGACATATTCATGACATAAGGACATTCAAATAATGATCTTGGAGAAGACGTAGGGACTTTCACTAACATCAAGCCTATTGTGCAATGTCTAGATAGTGTCCCATACCACCACCTAAACTTCATAGACTTATCTAATGCTAGTAAATATCCCATATGATTAGAATAGGCAATAACCGACATAGACCATGGTAGAAAGACATGGAATCCAGAGTTCTGTCCAACTCCGATGAGGTTGTTCTACTTGCCAATGGTAGAACTTGGACACATCCCATGTAGGCACATTGTTAAGGAATATGAAGGGTTTCTTTGCATTCTAGTCTCATACTTAACTAGAACTACTTCCCTTACCATACTCACTCGGTGCTAGCCTTTGTTCTCATAGATTGATTCACATTAAGGTTCATACAAGAGGGTTCCATATCTAGTTCACAACCCAATTACATTTATCCTACCAAAGAGGTCCTCTAGGGATTACCTTCCAATGGCGACAAGAAGCTCATTATGACTTTTTCTAGGGAGATATGATGTCGTTCCAGCCAATCAACCTAGGTCCATCATTCCACATGAAGGATACCCTTACGGCGTTGCAGCTTTATTTCAATCATCTTTACTCCAAATTGACATCTGCAATAATATTATCTTCTCCGTTACATTTTGTACATATGTGGTCTGGATATTTGTGTACAATTAGCTTACAATATCTAGTTAATAATTCTTCTGAAATAAATCCTTTTTTCAATGCTCTTGTTGTAGGTTGTTCTTCTGTCTTTAACAATGATAAGATTGATCTTTGGACTTCATCCATATCTGATTTTCTTAAATATCTTGAATTGGAATAAATCATTAGCTGATCTCTGGCATAATAACTCCATATCGCATTTCTATTTAAATAATTGTTTGCTAATTCTTGAATTATAGTTGATATACCAATTATTCTTTTATTGGCATAAAAACTTTGTATCTCTGATTTACGTATCTCTTCTTGTTGCCCAATATCTTCTGGTATAATCATATCTTTGGTTAATCCTATCTTGATAACTTGAATCGAAGGTTTTATTTCCTCGTATAGTATTTCTGCTGGTGCTGTATAGAATTTTATGTAAAATAAATTTCCTTTTGTAACTCTTTTATATGTAATAAATGCTCTATGTAGTTCTGGTATCCCACTAATTTCTTCTCCATCGTATGTATATACAGTATTTAACAATCCATAATTGTAACATGTTTTTACCAAATTGGTGTTAGTTTTTGGTTGTGCAATAAGTTTATTATATCCTTGCATTTTTTGGGATAGGTAATCCTGGTTTGGGTCTTGGGTTGTATTTGTTCTGGGGTTTAGATTTAAATAGGTTTGGATCTTGTGTATATTTCCAATATAGGTTTGTGCAATATAGTTGTATGTCTTTTTCTCGTTTTGTAAACTATTTGCATATATAGATGTCTGTGGTTCTATGGGTATATTTTTGGGTGTTCTTTGGATAAATTGTTTCTCAAATAGCTGGTTTAGGTTTGTATTTTTTGGTTTTTCACTAACTTTTTTATTTGTACCTGCAGCTGCATTTGAACAAACATTATGGATTTTAAGGAGTTTCCCATCGTCTCCTTTTATCTCTGGATTTTTACCGTCTTCCGATCTAGGTAGCTCCGCATTTTTATAGTCATGCTGCTGACTTATATTAGCTTTAGACTTCAGATTATCTTCATTAGTCTTTAGCTTTTGTATCTCATTGTCCATACTATCCACTTTTGTACAAAGTATAGTAATGGCTTTGAGTAGCTTTTCAATTCTATCTTCTTCTTTATTCGCAGTCTGAGTAGCTTTGTCTTGATAAGTAGTCTGCAATAACATTCTTGTCAGTTTTTATTACTTCAATTGTAAATGTAAAATTTAATATATTTAATACCAATCTTATTATTTTTTTAATTGTTACTGAATCTTGTATTTTTCTCGTTAACCACCATTTTACTTGTGTATTATCTGTTCTTATAATAAATTTATTATATACAATATATGGTTCAAATGCTAATAAATATTTATATACTGAGTATAATTCTTTTCTATTTATTTCCCATTTTATTTCCGTATTTGTAAATGTTCCTGAATAGTATCTACAATGGTTTTCTATATTATTTTCATCATATTTATATTTTAAGACTCCTCCATAGCTTTTTTCACTCGCATCTGTTTCTATTATATAAGTAAATTTTTTATTTTCGTCTGGAAAATATAGTTTAGGTAAGTTTTTTTACATAATAATTTTACCTTTTATATTTGTGCTTGATCTTTTTTATCAAACTGATATTCTATGTATTTTTTAATTTTTGTTGTAATGGTTTTAAGTTTTCTGCTAATTTTGGTATGTATTCTCTTACTTGATTAACTAGTCCTAAAAATGATTGTAAGTTCTTTTTTGTATCTAGTTGTTCATTCGAGTTTATTATTTTTTGTACTAAATGTGTTTGCATTTTTATTCCATTTTTATCTATTTGTATTCCTAAGAATTCTATTTTCTTTGTCATTATTTCTGCTTTCTTTTTACTCAAACTTATACCTGAATATTCTATAATATGTATAAATTTTTCTAGTAATCTTATATGTTCATCTTGAGTTTTAGAATATAGTAGTATATCATCAATATATACTACACAATTTTTTAATTGTTTAAAATAGTTAAAGGATAAAATGTTGATATCTTCCTGGTGCATTTTTATATCCAAATGGTAATACATTCCATTCATAAAATCCTTGTGGTACTGTGAATGCTGTAGGTTTTTTAGATTCTTCTTCTAACTTTAAGTGGTAAAATCCTGATTTACAATCAAATTTACTAAAGTAATTATTTACTTGTATTTGTCTAATCTTTAATATTTTATTTGGTATTGGGTAGTTATATGTTTTAGTTTTTGCATTTAAATTTCTATAGTCAATAACCATCCTACTTTTTCCTCTTTTTTGTTCACTATGTTTATTTACAATAAATGCCGGACTAATTGTATGCTTACTATTACTTTTTTGTATATATCCTTTTTCTAGTAATTCATCTATATGTATTTTAAATTCAGTTAAATTATTAAAATTATATTTTAATGGTTTTTGGATTATTATACTATCATCAACTAACTCAATTTTTACTTTTGTTTTATGTTTTTTCCATCCTTGCTAAGGATCTTCATTATATAATAATTCTAACTTTTCTTGGATTATTTTTACTTTATCTAAAGAAAATATGATTAATTCTATTTTAGTGTCTTCTTCTTTTATATTTTCTAATTTTTGTGTAATTTTTTCACTTCCTTTTATCCATTCTGTTATTTTTCGTTTTTTGTTATTTACTCTTTTTGCTCCTATTTTTTGTTTACAAGGTGTTGTGAACCACAATTGTGTTTTTGTTATTATATGTGGATATAATTTTTCTAAAAATGGCATTCCTAATAGCATATCTTTTGTGGTTAATTCAAAATTATATATTTCTTCTATAGTTAATATCTTATCCCATATTTGTATTTTTATATTTTTAGCCTTGTATTAGATCATACTTCCTTCATTATTAAATCCTGTTACTACTATTGGTGTTCTTAATTTTTCTCATTTCTCTTCTGCTAAACAATTATATTTACATATATTACACTACAAGAAAATAGATCTGTAACGAGAGAAAATTTGTTCGTTAGAAGTCCAAATCCGGTCTCTATAAGTTTATAGAGACCGACAAAAAAGTGGTCGTCATCGGTCGTTAAAAGCTCCGTCGTTAAAAGTTAACGACCGGATTCACAATCCGGTCGTTAAAGATCCTTTTAGCGACGGATAAATTTCGGTCGTTATAGATCATTTTCAACGACAAAAGTTTCCCTTCGCTAATTTGTCATCCCGTCGTTAAAAGTCTTTACATACACCAACTAATTTCATTTTTAAAACAACTTTTAACAACCGTAATTCCCTTAGTTAATTATATATTATTGTTAACGATCAAATTTTCTTTTGCTAATGACCATTTAACTATTTGTGAAACCTGTCATTAAAAAGTTTTAACAATTACATTTTTCTTTGCTAAAGTAAAATTTCAATTAATATATAATAACGGAAGTAACACATCCAAGAAGAAAGCAAATAATTATTATTCACATAAAAATTTATTTCATTATTACTACAATGAACTAAAATATCAGATTACCAGAAGATATTCCAGTCCATATTGTATAACCTCACTTTTATGAATTCCTAGAAAGGGAAAAAAAATTAAACTATATAGCATATGTACATAAGACCCCTGTACTTCAATTTGCTTTGCACTTCTCCCATGGATAGGTTCTTCAAACTTCATAGTCTTGATCTGTTTACAAGGAAAGTTTATATTAGTTCAGAACAATCAAGTACTCTTGAATTCATGTGCGTTGATTATATACTTGATATAAAGAAAAATCAAGTACTCTTGAACAGTAGAAAATTATTTAGGAAGAGATTATCTTTCCTAACATAGAAATTCAAGGCTTTCTGTTAGAAGTCATATTGGCAGGTGTTGATTGTTGTACAGACAATTTGAAGTCAATATAATTTGTAAAAGAGAATCAACTGATGGTTAATTGAACAAACCAAATGTAGAATAAGATTTTGAATGCAATTAGTTCAATGAAACTGTGAACTAAAAATGGCATTTCTAATAGCATATCTTTTGTGGTTAATTCAAAATTATATATTTCTTCTATAGTTAATATCTTATCCTATATTTGTATTTTTATATTTTTAGCCTTGTATGTGATCAGACTTCCTTCATTATTAAATCCTGTTACTACTATTGGTGTTCTTAATGTTTCCCATTTCTCTTCTGGTAAACAATTATATTTACATATATTATCTTCTGCTCCTGTATCTATCATTGTTGTATAATATCTGTTATAATATTCTTCTATTATTATTTTCGCAAGTATATATATTTTCATATTTTTATCATATTAAAGTTCTTTTTATTATTACCTTTTTATTTTCATAATTTATTGTCAATTGCTTATCTTCTAGATTATATGGTTTTACTTGTTATAGCCATTTTATTCCTAAGGTTATATTTTCATTTCCTTGATATATTTTAAATTTTATTATTATTGGTATTCCTTCAATTATTATTTTTTTTTCTGTAGTTTATTCAGTATTGATTAATACTTTTGGTAATTCTGGGCATGATTGTTCTGTAATTATTATTTTATCTTCCAATACTAATTCTCTTGTAATATAGTTTTCTTCTTGTCCTGTATTTATTAGTATTAAATATTTTCGTTGTTTCATTATTCCTGTTATATAATAATAATACGGTTTTATTTCTTCTATTAATTTCTGTGGATTTTTATCTATTCTTCTTGAGGTATTTGAAGTACTTATTTTGTATGATATTTGTGGTATTTCATAGTTTGTATTCATTCTTTTCGATGTACTTAATCTTTCTTGTACTATTTCTAAATCTCCTTCCATGTCAATTTCATTATAACTATAATCATTATTATCTATGACTGTAACTATTTTTTCGAAGGGGTTTTCTATTTTTATTTTATTTATTTTATTTGTTGCTGTTATTTTATGTTTTGTTGTTAAAACATATAAATTTTTACATCTAGCTGTAAATATTTTACTTACTGGTGCTAGTCTATTCCTGACATTTTTCAATATAATACTAGTGATTTATCTATATTTATGTCATTAATTGCTACTGAATAGTTAGCACTTATTATAAATTTAAATTTTTGGTAGATTAAATTACCTTTTACTGCACTTATTATACTTTTTTCTATAGGTTGTATAATTCTGTCATCTGCTAAATATATTTCTATAGGTGTATCTATTCCTTCTCTAAAACATGCTTTTATTAATATTTCAGTTCCTGCTAAATGTACATATTTAATTGGATTTTTTGCATTTATCTCTTGTATTTCTTTATTGATTATTCTTTTATTTATTATTGGTATTTTAGCTTTTCCTTTGGTATACTTACAATCTATGATATGTTCTCTTTAACTTACTACATAGTATTCTTCTTTTTGTCTTTTAAATCAATTTTTTATTTTTGGTACTTCCAATATTTTTTCTACACTTAAGTCTAATTCTTTTCCTTTTATTTGTTCAAATATACTGTTATGAAATATTATTTTTTGTTCTAAAGATTCTTCGTCTTGATGTTTCTCTTTATTTATTATTTGTATATCTGCTTCAGTCATTTTTTATATTATAGAATTCATTATCTGATTCTAGTTCTATATCATTATCTATTTCATTTTCTGATATTTCATATATACTATCTTCACTTTCTAAATCATAATCTACATACTCTATTTGTGTATATTTTTCATTTTCCATAATTATTTCTGATATCTGTTTTTCTTTGGATTTTTAGATAATTTACAATCTTTAGCTATATGTCCTAATTTTCCACAGTTATAACAAGTACATTCTGTTAATTTTCCTTTTGGTCTATATGGTCTTTTAGTTTTGTAATTTTTTACGTAATATTTCTTCCTTGGCTTTTTATACTTATATGTTGATCTATATTTTTTATAGTTTTTATTTTTATTATACTTCTTTTTATAATACCTATCCGTGCAACCAAATTGAGGTGCTATTTTATTTTTACAACATGCTAAGTTTTTTACTAATACTTTTTCATTTTTATATCTTCTTTATGTTTTTCACATAGTTCTGTAAACCATCTTTGTAAGAATTTCATTCTAGATCCTAAGGTATCTGTTAATTCTGCTTCATTCCAACTTTTTATTATTTTTGAACTAAAAGGTTCGGGTAATTTTGTAAAATATAATTTCCTTATTTTCTTACTTTCTTCCAGGTTATATGTTCCTTTATAATAATATTATCTGAATGCACATATATATTCATCTATATAACACATATTACATATTGCTAATTTTGTCATTAAATTTTTGTATATAATTTTTTCTTTATTTTGTTCTTCTACTTCTGTTGTCATACTACTAAATTCATTTCTTATAGCTATTTCATATTTATATAATATTTCCATAGATGTAGTAGCTATTTCTCCATCAAATTTTTTATTATTTCTTAAAGTTTTTAAGCTTTCATTTGTTAGATTTTGTAACCATAATTTTACCGTTCCTATAAGTGTTCTTTCTATATATCCTGGTGTTTCTGTCATTCCTATTTTGTTATCTATTAATTGTTTTGATATATATCCCATCCATAATTGAATTGTTTTATTTATATCTGCTACACAGTCTAAATCTAAAAAGTTATGTTGTTCAGTTGTTGATTTAGGTGTCCATTTATTTAACCTTTTATCCCATAAAGTTTTTTTCTCTATCGTATTTTTCATAATTTGCATTATAATATTTTGGATTTAGATTTTTTGGATTTTTTATTCCTGATGTACTAGGGTTTTCATCCATGTTTATATCTCCTGTATTTACTTCTAAGTTTTTTATATTCTCTATACTTTCTAAAAGTTCTGTATATGTTTCACTTGTCTCTGAATGTTGTTCTTCTAGATCATTATTGATGTCATCAATTCTTATTTCTGGTAGATTAGGTAGATTATCTTGGTTATTTTCTTCTTTTTCTTCTAATTTATCTTCTAATTGCAATTATTATTTAAATTTATTTATCTCATTTTCTAATTTTCTTTTTTGTTCTTTTTCTTTTTGTTTCATTTCATACATTTCTTTTAACATTGCTAACTCTTTTTCTAATTCTATTATTTTCATATTTTTTACTTCTTCTAATTGTTGTACTTCTTTTTTCGCTTGTTGTTTTATTTTTTCAATTTCTATCTTTCTATCTATCTCTTCATTTTCTTTTGTTATTCTTACCATAGCAGTTAAACTATCTTCTAATTTTACCGTTTCTTTTTCTAACATTACACTTAAATTATCTTCTACTTTCTTATTTCTTCTTCCTAGGTTAGAAAATATTATCTTTATTTTTAATCCTTCATAGTTTTCATATGTTTTTTCATCTATTGCATATTCTCTCTTATTCATTTATAAATTATGTTGTAGTTTAGATTCTAGATTATCTATTTGTATTTCTAGATATAAAATATTCTTTCTTTGTATTATTATAGATTTATTACAGACTCCTGCAAATATATTACTATTAAGTCTATTTTGTTTATGTCTTAATTCTTTTCTTTTTGTCATAATTATTTTATTAAGTTTTTGTCTATATTCATTATTCATTGTAATTTTAAATATTTGATATATTTATATTCTATTTTATAAATAATATCTATCAATTTTTCTAATTCTTTGTTATTAGTTTTCGTAATATTGAGTCGTTTATATTCTGAATATAGTTTATTTAATTTTCTTCTTAATTTTTTTATCTTTCTACTAATATATTTCTTTTTATCATCTATAACTCTTCTGTCATTCATAGCTCTGATATCAATTTTATAGGGGTGCGGAATCTATAGTTGATGATAGTATATATAACTGTAATATTCTTTTAATAGTTGTTTTAATCTGAATATTTTCTTAATATTATTTATGATATATTTTATATATAACATATCTTGAGTTTTTTGGTACATATATAAATTTTCTTTTATTAACTTTTTTAATAGGTTTATATTTTTCATAACTTCTATCCAATATTTTAAATATTCATAGTTCATTTTAATCCGAATCTATTTATAAATCATATATATCTATTCTTTCTAGGTCTAATTCTTGTAAATCTATTTCATACCATTGTTGGTTTAATATATCTTCTAATTCATAATTAAATATTTTTTCCCATATAATTATTTTTATGTCAACTATTTTTATATCTTTAAGTATATACAGGATTAAGGTTTCATAATTTTTTAACATTTCATCATGCATCTATGTAGTCATGTTCTTTGTTTTATGCAGTTTTTGTTTTCAATTATTCCTTCCTATCATATTCATAATCAATTAATTCATATTAGATTATTATAAACTAGAGTATCGTTATCATTTTTTCGGTCACTACTAGCATCGTACTTTAGCGGATACTTTCTGCTTATCAGCGCCTCAACCTTGTGTACTCCCATACACGGCTTCCCTCGTCTACCGATTTCCACTGTGGAATCGCATAGTATAGCAGTTTTCTCCCTGTTTCCAGTTTACTAGCAAACTAGAATTCATGATTCAAATAATTCTAGTATATAATAACTAACATAAAATTAATCAATCATGTATATGATATTCAGGAATATATGAAATTATTTCTGCATATCTATTGAACAATATACCTTTGCCTCTTGCTTTGCCATGCTATCTGAAATATCTGACTGGATTTTAGATTTCTTCATTTTAACTTAGTTTTTATATCTTTTGTTGAGAGAATTTGAAAGTTGAAAGTTGAAAGTTGAAAGTTATTATTAAATTGAGCGTTGCCTCCTTATATACAAAATTCTAAGCCTATACTATTCCTATACAATAATGCACTTTAGTGCGTCAACTATACACTTTACGACCTTTATGTGCATCTACTATTTACTTTATAACTTTTTCTACTCTACTTTACAGATGGCCTCTATTATTCACACTTTGTTCTTTCAAAAAAGTAAAACCTAATTTTATAGGGGTGCGAAATCTATAGTTGATGACAGTATATATTACTAATTTTATTGGGGTGCGGAATCTATAGTTCATGAGAGTATATATTACTGTAATATTCTTTTAATAGTTGTTTTAATCTGAATATTTCCTTAATATTATTTATGATATATTCTAGATATAACATATCTTGAGTTTTTTGGTACATATATAAATTTTCTTTTATTAACTGTCCTAATAGATTTATATTTTTCATAGCTTCTATCCAATATTTTAAATATTCATAGTTCATTTTAATTCGAATCTATTTATAAATCATATATATCTATTCTTTCTAGGTCTAATTCTTGTAAAACTATTTCATACCATTGTTGGTTTAATATATCTTCTAATTCATAATTAAATATTTTTTCTCATATAATTCTTTTTATGTCAACTATTTTTATATCTTTAAGTATATATAAGATTAAAGTTTCATAACTTTTTATCATTTCATCATGCATGTATGTAGTCATGTTCTTTGTTTTATGCAGTTTTTGTTTTCAATTATTCCTTCCTATCATATTCATAATCAATTAATTCATATTAGATTATTATAAATTAGAGTATCGTTATCATGTTTTTCGGTCACTGCTAGCATCGTACTTTAGCGGATACTTTCTGCTTATCAGCGCCTCAACCTTGTGTACTCCCATACACGGCTTCCTTCGCCTACCGATTTCCACTGTGGGATGGAATTGTATAGCAGTTTTCTCCCTGTTTCCAGTTTACTAGCAAACTAGAATTTATGATTCAAATAATTCTAATATATAATAACTAACATAAAATTAATCAATCATGTATATGATATTTAGGAATATATGAAATTAGTTCTGCATATATATTGAACAATATACCTTTGCCTCTTGCTTTGCCATGCTATCTGAAATATCTGACTGGATTTTAGATTTCTCCATTTTTAATTTAATTTTTTATACCTTTTGTTGAGAGAATTTGAAAGTTGAAAGTTGAAAGTTGAAAGTTGAAAGTTATTATTAAATTTAGCGTTGCCTCCTTATATAAAAAATTCTAAGCCTATACTATTCCTATACAATAATGCACTTTAGTGCGTCTACTATACACTTTACAACTTTTACGTGCATCTACTATTTACTTTATGACTTTTTCTACTTTACTTTACAGATGGCCTCTATTATTCACACTTTGGCCTTTCAAAAAAGTAAAACCTAATCTTATAGGGGTGCGGAATATATAGTTAATGAGAGTATATATTACTAATTTTATTGGTGCGGAATCTATAGTTATGAGAGTACATATTACTGTATTATTTTTTAATAGTTATTTTAATCTGAATATTCCTTAATATTATTTATGATATATTTAGATATAACATATATTGGGTTTTTTGGTACATATATAAATTTTCTTTTATTAACTGTTCTAATAGATTTATATTTTTCATAGCTTCTATCCAACATTTTAAATATTCATAGTTTATTTTAATCCGAATCTATTTATAAATCATATATATCTATTCTTTTTAGGTCTAATTCTTGTAAATCTATTTAATACCATTGTTGTTTTAATATATCTTCTAATTCAAATTAAATATTTTTCCCATATAATTCTTTTTATGTCAACTATTTTTATATCTTTAAGTATATATAGATTAAAGTTTCATAACTTTTTATCATTCATCATGCATCTATGTAGTCATGTTCTTTGTTTTATGCAGGTTTTTTTTCATTATTCCTTCCATATATTCATAATCAATTAATTCATATTAGATTATTATAATAGAGTATCGTTATCATGTTTTTCGGTCACTACTAGCATCGTACTTTAGCGGATACTTTCTGCTTATCAGCGCCTCAACCTTGTGTACTCCCATACACCGGCTTCCCTCGCCTACCGGTTTTCACTGTGGGATGGCATAGTATAGCAGTTTTCTCCCTGTTTCCAGTTTACTAGCAAACTAGAATTTATGATTCAAATAATTCTAGTATATAATAACTAACATAAAATTAATTAATCATGTATATAATATTCAGAAATATATGAAAGTAGTTCTGCATATCTATTGAACAATATACCTTTGCCTCTTGCTTTGCCATGCTATCTGAAATATCTGACTGGATTTTAGATTTCTCCATTTTTAACTTAGTTTTTTATATCTTTTGTTAGAGAATTTGAAAGTTGAAAGTTGAAAGTTGAAAGTTGTTATTAAATTTAGCGTTGCCTCCTTATATACAAAATTATAAGCCTATACTATTCCTATAAAATAATGCACTTTAGTGCGTCTACTATACACTTTACGACTTTTATGTGCATCTACAATTTACTTTATGACTTTTTCTACTTTACTTTACAGATGGCATCTATTATTCACACTTTGGCCTTTCAAAAAAGTAAAACCTAATTTTATAGGGGTGCGGAATCTATAGTTGATGCGAGTATATATTACTAATTTTATTGGGGTGCAGAATCTATAGTTGATGAGAGTATATATTACTGTAATATTCTTTTAATAGTTGTTTAAATCTGAATATTTTCTTAATATTATTTATGATATATTCTAGATATAACATATCTTGGGTTTTTTGGTACATATATAAATTTTCTTTTATTAACTGTTCTAATAGGTTTATATTTTTCATAGCTTCTATACAATATTTAAAATATTCATAGTTCATTTTAATTCGAATCTATTTCTAAATCATATATATCTATTTTTTCTAGGTCTAATTCTTGTAAATCTATTTCATACCATTGTTGGTTTAATATATCTTCTAATTCATAATTAAATTTTTTTCCCTTATAATTCTTTTTATGTCAACTATTTTTATATCTTTAAGTATATATAAGATTAAAGTTTCATAACTTTTTATCATTTCATCATGCATGTATGTAGTCATGTTCTTTGTTTTATGCAGTTTTTGTTTTCAATTATTCCTTCCTATCATATTCATAATCAATTAATTCATATTAGATTATTATAAACTAGAGTATCGTTATCATTTTTTCGGTCACTACTAGCATCGTACTTTAGCGGATACTTTCTGCTTATCAGCGCCTCAACCTTGTGTACTCCCATACACGGCTTCCCTCGCCTACCGATTTCCACTGTGGGATCGCATAGTATAGCAGTTTTCTCCCTGTTTCCAGTTTACTAGCAAACTAGAATTCATGATTCAAATAATTCTAGTATATATTAACTAACATAAAATTAATCAATCATGTATATGATATTCAGGAATATATGAAATTATTTCTGCATATCTATTGAACAATATACCTTTGCCTCTTGCTTTGCCATGCTATCCGAAATATCTGACTGGATTTTAGATTTCTTCATTTTTAACTTAGTTTTTTATATCTTTTGTTGAGAGAATTTGAAAGTTGAAAGTTGAAAGTTGAAAGTTATTATTAAATTGAGCGTTGCCTCCTTATATACAAAATTCTAAGCCTATACTATTCCTATACAATAATGCACTTTAGTGCGTCAACTATACACTTTACGACCTTTATGTGCATCTACTATTTACTTTAAAAACTTTTTCTACTCTACTTTACAGATGGCCTCTATTATTCACACTTTGGTCTTTCAAAAAAGTAAAACCTAATTTTATAGGGGTGCGAAATCTATAGTTGATGAGAGTATATATTACTAATTTTATTGGGGTGCGGAATCTATAGTTCATGAGAGTATATATGACTGTAATATTCTTTTAATAGTTGTTTTAATCTGAATATTTCCTTAATATTATTTATGATATATTCTAGATATAACATATCTTGGGTTTTTTGGTACATATATAAATTTTCTTTTATTAACTGTCCTAATAGATTTATATTTTTCATAGCTTCTATCCAATATTTTAAATATTCATAGTTCATTTTAATTCGAATCTATTTATAAATCATATATATCTATTCTTTCTAGGTCTAATTCTTGTAAATCTATTTAATACCATTGTTGGTTTAATATATCTTCTAATTCACAATTAAATATTTTTTCCCATATAATTCTTTTTATGTCAACTATTTTTATATCTTTAAGTATATATAAGATTAAAGTTTCATAACTTTTTATCATTTCATCATGCATCTATGTAGTCATGTTCTTTGTTTTATGCAGTTTTTGTTTTCATTATTCCTTCCTATCATATTCATAATCAATTAATTCATATTAGATTATTATAAAGTAGAGTATCGTTATCATGTTTTTCGGTCACTACTAGCATCGTACTTTAGCGGATACTTTCTGCTTATCAGCGCCTCAACCTTGTGTACTCCCATACACGGCTTCCCTCGCCTACCGGTTTTCACTGTGGGATGGCATAGTATAGCAGTTTTCTCCCTGTTTCCAGTTTACTAGCAAACTAGAATTTATGATTCAAATAATTCTAGTATATAATAACTAACATAAAATTAATTAATCATGTATATAATATTCAGAAATATATGAAAGTAGTTCTGCATATCTATTGAACAATATACCTTTGCCTCTTGCTTTGCCATGCTATCTGAAATATCTGACTGGATTTTAGATTTCTCCATTTTTAACTTAGTTTTTTATATCTTTTGTTGAGAGAATTTGAAAGTTGAAAGTTGAAAGTTGAAAGTTGTTATTAAATTTAGCGTTGCCTCCTTATATACAAAATTCTAAGCCTATACTATTCCTATAAAATAATGCACTTTAGTGCGTCTACTATACACTTTACGACTTTTATGTGCATCTACAATTTACTTTATGACTTTTTCTACTTTACTTTACAGATGGCATCTATTATTCACACTTTGGCCTTTCAAAAAAGTAAAACCTAATTTTATAGGGGTGCGGAATCTATAGTTGATGCGAGTATATATTACTAATTTTATTGGGGTGCAGAATCTATAGTTGATGAGAGTATATATTACTTTAATATTCTTTTAATAGTTGTTTAAATCTGAATATTTTCTTAATATTATTTATGATATATTCTAGATATAACATATCTTGGGTTTTTTGGTACATATATAAATTTTCTTTTATTAACTGTTCTAATAGGTTTATATTTTTCATAGCTTCTATACAATATTTAAAATATTCATAGTTCATTTTAATTCGAATCTATTTCTAAATCATATATATCTATTTTTTCTAGTTCTAATTCTTGTAAATCTATTTCATACCATTGTTGGTTTAATATATCTTCTAATTCATAATTAAATTTTTTTCCCATATAATTCTTTTTATGTCAACTATTTTTATATCTTTAAGTATATATAAGATTAAAGTTTTATAACTTTTTATCATTTCATCATGCATGTATGTAGTCATGTTCTTTGTTTTATACAGTTTTTGTTTTCAATTATTCCTTCATATCATATTCATAATCAATTAATTCATATTAGATTATTATAAAGTAGAGTATCGTTATCATGTTTTTCGGTCACTACTAGCATCGTACTTTAGCGGATACTTTCTGCTTATCAGCGCCTCAACCTTGTGTACTCCCATACACGACTTCCCTCGCCTACCGATTTTCACTGTGGGATGGCATAGTATAGCAGTTTTCTCCCTGTTTCCAGTTTACTAGCAAACTAGAATTTATGATTCAAATAATTCTAGTATATAATAACTAACATAAAATTAATCAATCATGTATATAATATTCAGAAATATATGAAAGTAGTTCTGCATATCTATTGAACATATACCTTTGCCTCTTGCTTTGCCATGCTATCTAAAATATCTGACTGGATTTTAGATTTCTCCATTTTTAACTTAGTTTTTTATATCTTTTGTTGAGAGAATTTGAAAGTTGAAAGTTGAAAGTTGAAAGTTGAAAGTTGTTATTAAATTTAGCGTTGCCTCCTTATATACAAAATTCTAAGCCTATACTATTCCTATACAATAATGCACTTTAGTGCGTCTACTATACACTTTACGACTTTTATGTGCATCTACTATTTACTTTATAACTTTTTCTACTCTACTTTACAGATGGCCTCTATTATTCACACTTTGGTCTTTCAAAAAAGTAAAACCTAATTTTATAGGGGTGCGAAATCTGTAGTTGATGAGAGTATATATTACTAATTTTATTGGGTGCGGAATCTATAGTTGATGAGAGTACATATTACTGTAATATTCTTTTAATAGTTATTTTAATCTGAATATTTCCTTAATATTATTTATGATATATTCTAGATATAACATATCTTGAGTTTTTTGGTACATATATAAATTTTCTTTTATTAACTGTTCTAATAGATTTATATTTTTCATAGCTTCTATCCAATATTTTAAATATTCATAGTTCATTTTAATCCGAATCTATTTATAAATCATATATATCTATTCTTTCTAGGTCTAATTCTTGTAAATCTATTTAATACCATTCTTGGTTTAATATATCTTCTAATTCACAATTAAATATTTTTTCCCATATAATTCTTTTTATGTCAACTATTTTTATATCTTTAAGTATATATAAGATTAAAGTTTCATAACTTTTTATCATTTCATCATGCATCTATGTAGTCATGTTCTTTGTTTTATGCAGTTTTTGTTTTCAATTATTCCTTCCTATCATATTCATAATCAATTAATTCATATTAGATTATTATAAATTAGAGTATTGTTATCATGTTTTTCGGTCACTACTAGCATCGTACTTTAGCGGATACTTTCTGCTTATCAGCGCCTCAACCTTGTGTACTCCCATACACGGCTTCCCTCGCCTACCGGTTTTCACTGTGGGATGGCATAGTATAGCAGTTTTCTCCCTGTTTCCAGTTTACTAGCAAACTAGAATTTATGATTCAAATAATTCTAGTATATAATAACTAACATAAAATTAATTAATCATGTATATAATATTCAGAAATATATGAAAGTAGTTCTGCATATCTATTGAACAATATACCTTTGCCTCTTGCTTTGCCATGCTATCTGAAATATCTGACTAGATTTTAGATTTCTCCATTTTTAACTTAGTTTTTTATATCTTTTGTTGAGAGAATTTGAAAGTTGAAAGTTGAAAGTTGAAAGTTGAAAGTTGTTATTAAATTTAGCGTTGCCTCCTTATATACAAAATTCTAAGCCTATATTATTCCTATTCTACTCTTTATCGTGCTATCTAGAGCTTTGACACTTTGTGTCATTCTAAGTATCTAATTCCTTCTTGTGTGAACGGGTAGAAGAATACACACAAGAATTAGGATGGCCAAGTGGTCTAAGGTGCCAGACTCAGGATCTGGCCTTCCCAAGAAGGGTCCATAATGGAAATGCCCAACGTGGACCGAAAGATGTGTAGTAAGTGTGGTCGTTCGCATGAAGGTGAGTACATGGTAGATTCTAAATGCATGACACAGGTGTTAATGAAGAGGAGGAGGATAAGTTGGCTGCATATAAGCTCAAGGATGTGGCTCAGGTATGGATTGGCTCCATAAGTGTTATGCTACGATAGATTGTCGATACATGATAGTGAGGCTTAAGTTTCCAAATGAGTTAGAGCTGGAATGGAAAGGGCGTGGTTCGAATCCAGTAGGCCAAATCATTTCACATTTAAAAGCCAATAAGATGATAGCTAAGGGGTATTTATACCACTTAGTTAGAGTCAATGACTTAGAGCAAGAAGTCCCTTCCATAGACTCTGTGTCAATAGTGAATGAGTTTCAAGATGTCTTTCAGGAGGATTTACCAGGAATCGCTCCTGAACGTGAGATTGATTTTGGTGTTGACTTAGGTCCCAACACCAAGCCAATTGCTATTCCCCCATATAGGATGGCACCAGCCGAACTCAAAGAGTTGAAGTTGCAGTTAAAAGATCTACTTGATAAGGGCTTCATCCAGCCGAGCATATCCCCATGGGATGATCCAGTGTTGTTCGTAAAGAAAAAGGATGGAACCCTTAGAGTGTGTATCGATTATCGGCAACTCAACAAAGTCACTATAAAGAACAAGTATCCTCTTCCCTAAATCGATGATCTCTTTGATCAAGTCTATCTTAAGATATCACCCATGAAAGGGGTGATGAGGTTTGGTAAGAAAGGGAAGTTGAGTCCGAGGTACATAGGTCCTTATGAGATCTTACAGAGGGTAGGAAATGTTGCCTACAACTGAGGTTACCACAATACATGGCTTCTGTTCATCCAGTGTTCCACGTGTCAATGCTTAAGAAGCGTTTAGGAGATCCAGAATCCATCCTGCCTGTTGAGGGGTTAGGATTTGATGAGAATCTTTCTTACGAAGAAGTTCCAGTTGAGATTTTAGATCATCAAGTGAAGCGGCAAAGGAACAAGGAGGTTGCCACCGTCAAGGTACTATGGGAGCAACGTGGGAGGCCGAGGCCAATATGAGATCCCGTTACCCTGACTTGTTCAGTTCTTGAGGTTAGATATACTCTTCCTAGATGTGATTTTGGTTAAGGAACTCTAAGATTTTAGTGCATTAGTCGATTTGGTATTTTAAGTCCATAATTGTGCATTTTATACTTGCATTAAATGAGTTTAAATAAGTTCATGCGTGCATTATGTTGCTGTTTTTCTATAGCATAGACGTAATTTTATGTGTTGCATGAGTTGTGATGTGCATTAAGTTAAGTGTGATTGAGAAAGAAGTTCCTCGATCTTGAATATAAAGCTTCAGATAAGCTTGACTAAGAATGCATCATCCAGAATATGTGTGAATCAGATGTTCACAAACGATAACGTGTTAAGTATGTTTAAGTGTTTTCGAAGTTTCCTGTTGTTTTAAAATGATGTGTAAGTGTCATTCGGGGACGAATGTTCCTAAGGGGGGGGGGGTAATGTAACATTCCGGAAAATTTCAAGTCTAGTGAAGATCCCAATAGATCTTTAAGAATGTGTATTGGGGGTACATAGGCATCCCAATGCCCAATATTGAGAAATATTGGGCATAGTATAGAAAATTGGCTAAGGGGTATTAGCCAATTTCTATATAATACCCAAATAAGAAAAATATTGGGCATATTAGAAAATATTGGCTTAAAGGGTGTTAGCCAATTTTCTAACATTAATGAGCTTGTCCAAAAAATGTACCTTCAATGAAGACCCTAGGCTAAAATGCTTTTTCCTTTAACTCATAAATTGGGTATGAGGAATCCAAGTGTCAAGCCTAGATACCATAACACATGACCATTTAAATGATCATGTAAATTAAGCAGTCCCCAAGGACATGGTGAGGATACTTGGGACAATCAGTAAACATTCCCAAATGAATCATAAATAATAGTTAGTTAGGAAAGTACAACCAACACATGTGCAAGACATGTGAAGGAGCTTCCAAAGGAGGGGACCACCCTAACCGTATTCGGTTAGGGTAGTTAGGGGGAAAATCGTGTACAAGGGACCCCTCCATGTGTGGACTAACTTCCTAACTAATTATAGACTCTAACCTACTGCCCTAAATAACTAACTAACCTAGGACCAAACGAAATAAACTAATTAGTGCACCCGACAACCTAGGACCAAAACCGGGTTGACACTAACCTAGTACTACTTAAAGAGACAATGTAGTACCTAACCTAGGATGGTTCAAAAGGTTAGTTGTGGTCCTAACAACTTATGGGTACTTTATTAATTACCCTAGGTTACCTAATCAATTAATTTAGCAACTTAATTAATTATTTTAAAAGGGCTAAAACCGAAACTACAATGGAAATTTTCAGATTTCGGTTAAGACAAGAAAGGGACAACCTACTACCTAACCTAGGATGGTCCAAAGAGTTAGTTAAGGTCCTAAAAACCTAGGTATACTTTAGTAATTACCCTAGGCTACTTAATTAATTAATTTAGGAACTTAATTAATTAATTTAAAGGGGAAAAACCGAAATCACTAAGCAATTTCTAGATTTCGGTTAAAATAAGAAAAAGACAACCTAGTACCTAACCTAGGATGGTTCAAATGATTGGTTATGGTCCTAACGACTTAAGGGTACTTTAGTAATTACCTTAGATCACCTAATTAATTAAATTAGCAATTTAATTGATTAGTTTAAATGATCAAAACGAAATTCTTACACTAACCTAGTACAACTCAAGAAACATCCTAGTACTTAACCTAAGATGGTCCAAAAGGGTTAATTTTGGTTCCAATGACTTAGGGGTACTTTAGTACTTACCCTAGGTACCTAAATTAATTAAATTAAGGATTTAATTAATTAATATAAAGTCAAAATGTTGACCAAAACCATGGTCAACACAAATTTCCAGATTTGACTAGGTGTTATGTTCTCCTATGTTTAGTCAACTTAGGAGGGGCGTTTTGATAATTGGTTAATTAGTTTATTAAATTAACTTATTAAAACTAAGTTTTATAATTCAATATCAGTTCTTAAACCTAAAAATCACGTTCAAACTCATTGAAAAGGCGACGCAAAAATAGCAAGCAACGAACGAAATAAAAACAGAAAATTTATCGATTTCTCTAGGGCGATTTCAAGGTTTCTTCAAGGTTTCGTTCAAGGTGGTCTTCGTAGATTAAGTTCTACTTAAGGTATGGGTTTATCTACTGGAATTCTTTCTCCAAGAGTATTTTCCTTCGAACGATTCACAAGATCTTGAAAACTAGGGTTGTTTCCGTCGTTCTCGTCGAACTTCCCTTCCCTAGTATCCTTTTTGATATCAATGTTGAATAGGTTAGAGATCATGTTGTTGGTATGTGGTGCTGGCTGTTCTTAACATGTATTGTTCTTGAATGATGAGTATTGAATGGACTTATTAACTTGTAATTGCGTAAAGTTAATCTTATCATGATAATTAAGGATCGATAATATACTAAGATAAGTCCGTAGTGTGTTATGTGAATTATGTGCCTTTGGCTGAATGTTGACTTGATGTTGTTGTGATGTTATGAAGATTCTAAAGCCATCAAATGTTGATGCTGTCCAATATGTTCTTAAAACGTGACACTAAAAGCCATAAACTAAGAATTGGCTCAAAGACATCTATGAAATCATATCTTGAATAAATTGGCTATCTGATTCCAATAAAGTTGGCTAACTCTATTTGGTCAAAATGAATATATGCTAATGGCTAGGAACTTATGTAAATGATTAAAAGATTGGCTAATGGTTCATACATATGGCAATTTAAATATGAACATACGTAAAAATTGGCTTATGCCAAAAAGATTGAATTGGTTAGTCTAGCATACCCTATCCACACGAATTGTGAACGTAAAAACATTGAATTGTTCTTGTAAGTTAATCAAAGGTTAAAAGTTCAAGTGTAGTGAAAGTTTGGCTTATGCCAATAAATTGGCCTACAATATTATCACCAAAAATATGTAATAGAATTGGCTAATGATTCCATAAAATTATATTTGAATGAATGTTTGGCTTGTGCCAATACATTGACTATGAAGTTATTTACAAATTTTCTAGGCCAATACTAATCTTATGCCAATCTTGTGTAGCCAAAACAATGAAATGACAACTCAAGTACTTCTAAACTAATTCAATGAATCCATAACCAAGGGCATTCCATTCATTGGGACAACTCCGAACATGCTCTACAAGAATGAACTATGAACATATGTAACTCATTGAAAGAAGTGCTCATCGTCCATAAACAATGAAATGAATCTACTACACTAAAGTAAAGAAGTAACGTGAGTTATAACATAATTAAAGGGGTCTAAATTAAGTAAGTGACCAGAATGGGGTGTTAAAGGAAGTGAGACAAGTCTTACTTACACCAAAGCTAATTTGTTAAAAAAATACTCACGAATGAAGGTGTTAGAATGTGTGAGACTAGTCTTATTAACACCTAAGGATGATATGTAAGGACAATTCACATTCATCAATGTAAAGTAAGGATGATATGTAAGGACAATTCACATTCATCAATGTAAAGTAAGGATGATATGTAAGGACAATTCACATTCATCAATGTAAGTAAGGATGATATGTAAGGACAATTCACATTTCATCAATGTAAAGTAAGGATGACAAGTCATCAAAAGAGTAAATAAGTCTCAATCATACTCTATATGTAAGTGTAAGGACAGTTCACACTTAATACTAATAATGAGATGAGAAATCATCTAATGAGCTATGATGTCCTCATGCTAGAAGCCAACTTCCATGATGTATTAGTTGAATGTAATGGAACTTTATACTGAGCACCGATAGGCTAGCTATGAGCGGTGATGCCTTCCTTTGAGAAGGACGGAGGTTCACGTAACTCTCATGAGATGAGGCTGTCCGGCATGCTGGGTATGGGTATCCTTATATCTCCTAGTCTTTGAACCTATACTGCCAATATAGGAATCTAGCAGGGTTCAATTCCCTATATACGCTAGCATGTCTTGGTTTCACCTTGGCAAGTGACTCCACCTCTTTTCGGGGTGGGGAAGACACCGGATTTCATGATGCCCACATGATCTATGTCGGTTAAGGTTGGAGTTCCTCAAAGTATGAAAGATAATGAAATGAACGATACCGAAGGTGTTTGTGCAAGACAATCAGGAGGTGAAATCAGATTCAAGTAATGACATAAGGTCATTCTTGGTCATTGCACTTTATGATCCCGATGAGAGTCTTAAACTTCATCCTAGGTATAGTTGGTGTTTACATCAGCCTACGAATGACTGAAATGAATAATGTGAAGTACGAATGAACAAATGAAGCAGACTCTGTGTTTGCTAAAGAAGGCCCTCGGGTTGAGGTCCCATATGTTGGGTCCTCACTTGAGATGTCTTAATGCTATATCAACGATTCCAAGGTCTCGTCTATATGAAATGTATAATATAAATAAAACATGAAAGTAATGAGATCAATGGCATAATCAATAGAGAATGGTTTATGAAATGTAATGAATACTTGATGTAATGAATAACTTGTTGTAAGGATAGTCAAATCGTGTCCAATAAAGTTTACAATAAGTAAAGGGCATAGCTGATAATGAATCCTCATGTTATGAAAATGATAAAGCCAAATAAATTGTCTTATAATGATTTATATAATTGGCTAAAAGATATTCGCCAAATAATATTGGTTTATAATGACTTCTTACATTAGGCCAATAATACAATAATAGGAATAGTCACTAAAGATTGGTTTATAAAGAATTCATGCCCAAAGTAAGCAAGATCATAAGCTTTAATGATATGCCCCAAGAACTATGCACATTATGCAATCAACTAAAGAATGAGTATAGTCAATAAGTATTGACTTATAAATATATTCATGCCCCAAATTGTAGTTAAGTCATTTCCTTAATCTCTTGAATTACTTACTTGATTCATTGTGGGTATGGGACTACAATGAATCATTGCACTTGTAAGTAAAACATAGGACCAAAGGAGTTATTGAACTACACAACAACAAGAAGAAAAAGACTGAAAAATAATCCAAGTGTACAAAGAGAAGCTCTCGGGTTTGGAGGATAAAAAATTCAAATCTTCGCCCGAGTGGTTCTAAAATTATGTTGATGATACTAATGTCTTGTAATCATATAGAAAATGAGTTGTGTGCTATGAGTGCATTAAAATACATCATATTCATACCACAATTCACAACTAACGAATTAGGAAAGTCTAATGACTAGACTTTCCAGAAATGACATGTTGCTTAGGAAGATCTTTCATTGATCATGCATAGCTTTATGTGTATGTGTGCATACACCATACTTAGTACAAGTGGTTTACTAACCCCGTACTATTTACTATTTTTATAGGTTCAGGTCAGAGGACAGGTTGACGACACTTGCAGAGGTTTGGACTTCAGCGTTTCTCCAAACCATTTGGTAGGTCCTCATGATTTCGAGGATGCTACAGTTTTAGTCTAGCCTTAGTCTTAGACATAGCTAGTGGATGTTGTCCCTAGCGTTTCTTTCGTACTTTCATTTGGAAGCTATGTAATAAGGCCGTGTTTGGCAAACTATTTATGATATATTCATCTTCAGTTTCGAATTGATTCTTTATAATAGATGGTTGTTCTATTGATGTTGAGCTTAGTATATAATGTTTAATACGTAATGACTATATGAAGTCTAAGTGAACTTCATATGTTTAAAAAGTTTTAAATTTTCCGCAAATTTAACTAGATGAATGTGATGAATTCAAGATGAGACTTGTCTACGACCTCTGAGAGGTCAACGACGCCGGTTGCGATCCGGATTCAAGAATCCGGGTCGTGACAATCCCATACTACAGCTTCCACTTAATTCTCCAAAGGAATAAACTTAGAATCGGCACATCACATTCATCACATACTAAGCTTTCATCATACAAGTCTTACCATCAACATGCTTTCTTAACATTTAACATAAAGTCACATTACTTTAATTTACATCATATCATGACCCATTCACACATTTCATATAAGGACACACCAAGACTCCCTCCAAACGTCTACTTGTGCAATGGATAGGTAGCATCCCATTCCACCATCTACCCTAAGTAGTACACCCTGAAGAAGACTTAGTTCATTTTCATATATTTGTGTGGGATAGCTTTAACCAACATAGACCATGAGAGCTTGACATGGAATCCCGGTACTGCCCTTACCAGATAAGGGATCCCTACTTGCCTAAGGTAGGGTCATATTCTTTAGCCTTTACATGGGTTCTCCAATAGCTACACCTAGGCGGGCGCATTGTTAATGAATAAGGAGATTGCTACTAAGTAACTCACTCTGTTCTATCGAGGATCACCCATCTCAAAATGTACATTGGATACAACATCTCTACTCACGGAGTGTACCCACCCCTTCTTCAAATCTTCTCGTGCTAAGCATAACTCCCCCACGGAGTCTTAAACATTCATTGACTATAGGTTAGGATATAACTATTGAACACCCCATCTCAACTCACGAAGGGTATCCAACCTCCTACCTATCTTAGAAAGGTCGTTGGGAATAGTGAGGTTGCTACTAAAAACTTCTTCTCTACTCACAAAGAGTGTTCACCCCAAAATCCCCCTTTTTCATACTTAGGAATAGTAGGGATGTTCTAGACATTACATCTCTATTTACGAAGAGTGTCCACCCTACAATCGCCCATTTTCATTCATTGACTTCATTCATGCATTCAAGTGTGTGTGTGAGCACATCTTTAACATAATGAACAATATTCATAACATTGACTTCTAGACATTCTCAAGTCACATTTATCTCAATTTACACATTATCATACTTCATATATCAAATGCATACTTCATTTAGACATAAACCCTTCAAGATACTCATTTCAACATTCCAACACATACCATGCATATACATATCAAAATTATCACTTCACTTCACACATCATGCCTTCAAGGCAAATCTCACAATACACATATAACTTCATATATTTCAAGTACACACCGCCACCAAAGTTGGACGATACCACTCAAGAGTTACTTCAACGTAACTTAGCCAAGATAGAATAACTTACCTTTCATCCAAGCCTTTACCACCTATTCATAATTTATACAATAAAACCACCAAGAAACAATAACTTTAACATTATCTAGTCATGCTCATAGAACTCATTTCATAAGCCAAAAGTTGGTAAAAAGTATAGACATGATTCCATTTGGGTTTTGACATTAAAATCATCATTTAAAGCTAAGAACAACTCATTTTAATCAATGAAACATTTTGATGCAAAAACCCATACTTAGAGTCAAGAAATAAAGAAGTTTGAAGTTTGAAATACTTTTTGAAATATCTTTGAAATGGCTCCTTTAATGAAAGAAGACTGAAGAATGAACTACCATAACTTAAGATAAATAAACCCACGAAAATTTGGTGAAGAAAACGTGAATAACTTGGTCCTCTTCCTTGGACCTTGAAGCTTCTTCAACGGAGATTTTTGGAGAGAAGGTTTTTGGAGAAATTTGATTTGATGTTTAGGGTTGGAAATGATGGGTGAAATGAGGTTTAAAATGACTTAAATCAGTCCACAAATGATTCCCAAAGTTCCCAAAAGACCCCCACACCATTTGGACCCTTTTCCAAGTTGAAATTTGACTTAAAAACATCGCGGCCAAATTTGGGACTTGGTTGCGCGTTGCGAGGCAAGCTCCTTATTTTTGCCTCTAAAAAATTCTGAGGCAGTAGACCTCATGTCAAGGGTGCGTCGCTGATGTACCGTGTTTCACGGTATTTTCTAATGCTTTTTCCTTAAGTTTAGTGTGTGTCGAGAGCCTTTTTGTGTTGATTTTGATATAAGTTTCTCTTTGTTTGCAGAAAATCTGTCCAAGGATGAACGCGGGAGTTTTTGAGAAAGAATTGCAGAAGAGACCACCTACGTAACCTATGACGGTCCGTCGCGGCTGTGACGGTCCGTAGGTGGCATCGTAGTGAAGGGAGAAGTTGCTGAAGGAAATTTGGGGAAGTCTGACCAAGTGTGGGATTACGGAAGTCCATGACGGACCGTCACAGCTACGACGGTCCGTCTTGCTGGTTCATCGTAATGATTAGAGAGTAGTCCCAATACCCAAATTCCAAGAATTGAAGTATTTTGGAACGAAGACCCTCGATGGACCGTCGTGCTTGAGACGGTCCGTCATACCTATCCGTCGAGGGGAATGAAGAAAGCAACAGAAGAATGGTGAAGTATGGGACGACGGAGTCTATGACGGTCCGTCGTGCCCATGACGGTCCGTCACGTGGTTTCATTTTTATTTGATTAGGTTTCATTTTTTATTATAAATAGTTGGAAAAACCTCGTTTTTAGAGGTTAGACTTTCTGGATAATTTTTTGTTTATAGTTCTTCTATTATATTATTGAATTCTCGATTTTGGAAAAGAAGATATTTTTCGGGAATTGATTGTTGGTGATTTCGTTGATTAATCAAGTTAAATTCTGGGGAATTATTCGTTTTCATAGAAGTAAGTGCATGAATTCTTCCATTAACAATATGAATTGTGTAATGACGAACATGGGTAACTAAACCTCATAGCTAGGGTTGTGGGAACCATGGGTGAATAACAAGGTAATAACCCAACTTAAATAACAATTCTAGAGTGGTGTCTTGCATGTATTGATAATTCTTTCGTTTAGAAGTCTTTTTAACGGTGACCAACGTTAGAACTCGCCTTAATGCTACTTGCCAGACCAAGAAGGTAGATAATAGGAAAAGAATTATCAACATAGATTTAGTGTAGACTATCTAATAGTCTAGTATTGGTTGGTACGAGTTAATAACTTAGTCAAATACCGAATACGATGCTTAATATGAGGTAAATATAAGGGTTAGTATAGCAACACACGTAGCCGGACCAAGGTGCGGAGTGAAATTCTCTAGATGCCGGACCAAGGATTTAGAGATACGTAACTTATCACTTTACATGCAAGATATGAGGATAGAATTGTTATAGTTAGATTTACCAAGTTAGGAACCTGTGGGGAACACTAAAGCCCTAGTTACTTTTATAATTTGATTAAACTTCGAAAGCTGAATCTGTTAGTTGTCCATTTTTATTTAGTTAATCATTTTCATTAATTTAGAAATAAAATCCCCCTTTTTGTCTCTTTGTTTCTCGGAAAATAGTTGGCTAAATAATAGTAATAAAAGAATAAAGTTAAGTCTGAACTATTTTCTTGTGGGATCGATCTCAACCTCATTAGTTGAGTTCTTTACTTGATACGACCTCTTTACTTCTTATTTTAGAAGTAAGTTTGAGCGTATCAAATTTTGGCGCCGCTGCCGGGGAAGGTAGCTTTTAGATTAACTTAAATTTGTTACTAAAATTTAGTCAATATTTTCCTGATTTTACTTTTTCTGTTGTTTTTGGTTTTTTGTAGAATTGACGTCCTTGTATGCCAAATACACGGAGAGGAAGAGAACCTTTGTTTCCCTACGATCACGAGTTAGAGCGTACACTACGCAAAATGAATCGAAACTTGGGTATAAATGATGATGATCCAAACCTGAACATCCCAGCTCCGGTTGATGCTCATGGTCGATTATTACCTGATAATCCTGATCAAGGTGCACAAAGGGGACAAAATCCCGCTCCACGTCCTCAAGAATACTACAGAGGTTATGATAATATTGCAGATTCTGATGGGCCACTTGTCTTGCCCCCTCTACCAGAAGGTCACACCTTTGTAGTCACTAGTAGTCTAATGCAAATGCTCACGGCTAGAGGTTTGTTTTCAGGACTACCGTCTGAGGACCCTTATGCCCATATAGCTAAGGTGAGGGCAGTGTGTAAAAGCTGTGTAGGGAGGCCTGATTTGAATTTGGATGTAATAGGGCTAAGAGTATTTCCTCTCTCACTGACGGGAGAGGCTGCTATTTGGTTCAGTGAACTCCCTTATAACTCAATTTTCACTTGGAACCAACTAAGGGACGTTTTCTTAGCACGTTACTACCCGGTCTCCAAGAAACTAAATCACAAAGACAGAGTGAACAACTTTGTGGCACTACCAGGAGAGTCAGTTAGTAGTTCTTGGGATAGGTTCACTTCATTTTTGAGAAGTGTCCCCAATCACCGCATAGATGATGAGTCACTGAAAGAATACTTCTATCGGGGACAGGATGATAATAATAAAGCGGTATTGGATACTATAGCAGGTGGTTCTTACGGGGAGTGTCCTTATGCTGAAATTGCCGAAAAATTAGAGAAAATCTCCCAAAATAATAAAGCATGGAGTACTAGGAAGTCAGATACGGGGAGAAATACTTTTGCAGTGCAATCCACACACAACCCAGCCACAGACGAGATTCGTGAAGAGATGGCACAGATGAGAACTGAGCTTGGGTTGGTGTTAAAACATGTCACTGGGGGTGCAGAAAAGATAAATGCAGTGAACTACTTGTCTAAACTACCAACTGATGAATATTATTATGAGGAAGATTCCTATGCAGTAAATGATCAGACGGGGGGTTTCTAACCGAATGTCCAAGGCTCCAATAAGGAGAATTGGCGCCAAGGTCAAGGAAATCAAGGTCGGAACTATGGTAACTACAACCGTGAGGGTAATTATGTTCGTGATGGAAATTACAACCGTGACAACAACTTCAACAGGGGTAACTATGGTAACAGAAATGAGAGAAGTGGGCCCTATGTTCCTCCTTAGAATCGTGAAGTTGCTCCTAGGGATGGTGGAGGTAGTATGGCGCGAGTTGAGGATATGTTGCACAAGATGATGAGAAGGTTCGATGCTAGTGATGAGCACACCAAAGAGTTAAGGAGTGATGTAGCAGGTATTGGACAGAAAGTTGATACACATGCCATATCAATTAAGCAGCTTGAATTGCAAATGGCTCAGTTATCTGCAACTGTGAACACAAGGCAACCGGGCACTCTTCCTAGCAACACTGTCCAAAATCCGAAAAATGATGGACACTGTATGGCAATTACTACTCGTGGTGGTAAACAAACTAAACTATTGACCCACCTATGCCGTCTATTGTGGAAAAGGTGATGAAAGATAATGATAAAGTGGTAGAGGTTAGTGATGAAGTAGAAGATAACACTGATAAAGATGCTGAAGTGCCTAAAAAGGTAACTCCCATGCCTAGACCTCCACCCCCTTTCCTCAAAGATTAGTAAAAAGACCGAGGATGGCAAATATCGGCGTTTTATAACAATGTTGAAGCAACTTTCTATCAATGTCCCTTTGGTAGAAGCTCTTGAACAAATGCCCGGTTATGCCAAGTTTATGAAAGATTTGGTTACAAAGAAAAGATCGGTCACTTTTGAGGATGATGACAGAATGCAGCATTGTAGTGCTATTGCTACAAGGTCTTTGGTGCAAAAGAAAGAAGATCCGGGTGCATTTACTATTCCTTGTACAATCGGGTTATTACATTTTGCGAAAGCATTATGTGATCTGGGGGCAAGCATAAATCTCATGCCCCTCTCGATTTACAAGAAGTTGGGTTTGGGTGACCCAAAGCCCACTGCGATGCGGCTACTGATGGCCGATCGAACAGTAAAAAGGCCTATAGGGATACTCCATGATGTGCTAGTAAAAGTGGAGTCGTTCATATTTCCGGCAGATTTTGTTATTCTTGATTGTGAAGTCGATTTTGAGGTGCCTATTATTCTTGGGAGGCCATTCCTTGCTACGGGTAGAGCCTTAGTTGATATGGAAAAGGGGCAGATGAAATTTCGATTGAACAATGAAGAAGTGACTTTCAACATTTGTAGGTCCATGCGGCAGAGTGGTGAGCTCCAATCGGTATCTGCCATATCCTACAAAGTTGGTGAATCACCCGAGACACAAATAGAAGAACGTCTAGGTGTAGAAGCACTGGCGGCAGTGATAATGAATTTTGATAATGAATGCATTGAAGAATTTGGGTCATTAATCGTTGCTCTTGATCGTGGTAATGTTCGGTTTAAACCGAAGAAATATGAGCTAGATATGAAGAATCGCGAGTCTCCACCCGCTAAACCATCTATAGAGGAGGCTCCAAAGCTAGAACTAAAAGCTCTCCCACTTCATCTCAGGTATGAATTCTTAGGAAACGGTGACACATTGCCGATAATCATTGCATCAGATCTGAATAAACAACAAGTAGAGAGTTTGGTCAAAGTACTAAAAAGGTTCAAAAGAGCTATTGGGTGGACCATTGCGGACATTATTGGGATCCCTCCTGGTATTTGTTCTCATAAAATCCAACTCATACCCGATCATAAGCCAAGTATTGAGCACCAAAGACGCTTAAATCCACCTATGCAAGAGGTCGTGAAGAAGGAAATCATAAAATGGTTGGATGCTGGAGTAATATATCCGATCGCCGATAGTAGTTGGGTATGCCCTGTTCAGTGTGTACCTAAGAAAGGGGGAATGACTGTGGTCCCCAATGAAAAAAATGAACTTGTTCCAATGAGACCGGTGACTGGATGGAGGGTGTGTATGGATTACCGGAAATTAAATGCATGGACCGAAAAGGACCATTTTCCCATGCCCTTCATGGATCAGATGTTGGATAGACTCGCTGGAAAAGGGTGGTACTGTTTTCTTGATGGTTATTCAGGGTATAATCAGATTTCTATTGCACCAGAAGATCAAGAGAAGACCACTTTCACTTGTCCATATGGGACCTTTGCGTTCAAGAGAATGCCGTTTGGGCTATGCAATGCACCCGCCACATTTCAGAGATGTATGATGTCAATATTCTCCGACATGGTCGAAGATACTATTGAGGTTTTTATGGATGATTTTTCAGTGGTTGGTGAATCATTCGAGCAATGTTTGAGCCATTTATCTGAAGTTCTTAAGAGATGTGAAGACTGCAATTTAGTTCTCAATTGGGAAAAATGCCACTTCATGGTCAAAGAAGGTATTGTTTTAGGCCATCGTATTTCAGAAAAAGGCATAGAAGTTGATCGAGCCAAAGTCGAGGTGATAGAGAGACTTCCTCCACCTATCTCTGTAAAAGGTGTGAGAAGCTTTCTTGGGCATGCAGGTTTTTACAGGAGATTCATAAAAGATTTCTCAAAAATTGCACATCCATTGTGCAAACTGTTGGAGAAAGATTGTAAATTTTCTTTTGATGAATCCTGTCTTAAAGCATTCGGCGATCTCAAAGAAAAACTGGTATCTGCACCTATCATTATTTCTCCGGATTGGAGCAGTCCATTTGAGGTGATGTGTGATGCGAGTGGGGTTGCCCTTGGTGTGGTATTGGGACAAAGAAGGGACAAAATCCTTCATCCCATTTACTATGCTAGTAAAGCCCTCAATGAAGCTCAGAAGAACTATACAGTAACTGAACAAGAGCTCCTTGCCGTAGTATTTGCTTTTGAAAAATTTCGCTCCTATTTGCTAGGTACTAGAGTTATAGTGCATACTGACCATTCAGCCCTGAGATATTTGATGGCGAAGAAGGATGCGAAACCGAGGTTAATTCGTTGGGTATTACTACTGCAAGAATTTGACTTTGAGGTAAGGGATAGAAAGGGACCGAAAATCAAGTTGCTGATCACTTGTCCCGTTTAGAAGATGAAGCTATGAGAGAGTTGGGGGATAAGACTGATATTGATGACACGTTCCCCGATGAGCATGTATTGGCTGCCTCACAAGACCTGATTCCGTGGTTCGCTGATTTTGCGAACTACTTAGCTAGTGATATTGTTCCATCGGACCTGTCTTTTCATCAAAGGAAAAAGTTCATGTACGATGTGAAGAAGTTCTTTTGGGATGAACCATACTTATACAGGAGCTGTGCTGATGGGCTTATTCGGCGTTGTGTGCCAGAAGTTGAGATGCTGAGTATTTTAGAGGCATGCCATTCCTCACCCTTTGGTGGACATCATAGTGGTGTCCGGACTGCTCATAAGATCTTACAAAGTGGTTACTATTGGCCAACTATTCATCAAGATGCTCATGAGTTCGCCAAAGCATGTGATAGATGCCAAAGAGATGGCGGCATTTCAAGAAAGCAAGAGCTCCCTCTAAACCCCATTCTTGTAATTGAGTTATTTGATGTTTGGGGTATTGACTTTATGGGTCCGTTTGTGAGTTCTCATGGAATGAAGTATATTTTAGTAGCAGTTGATTATGTATCCAAGTGGGTGGAAGCCATCGCCCTCGCTAACAATGAGGGGAAGAGTGTCACTGCATTCTTGAAGAAGAATATATTCTCTCGATTTGGTACCCACGGGCGATTATTAGTGATGGGGGATCCCACTTTTGCAACAAATTGTTCAAGGGATTATTGGAGAAATATGGGGTTCGCCATAATGTGGCCACTCCTTACCATCCTCAAACTAGTGGGCAAGTTGAAGTATCAAATAGGGAGATCAAACAGATTTTGTCAAAAACAGTGAACGCTAGTAGAACAGATTGGTCAAGGAGGCTTGATGATGCTCTTTGGGCTTACCGGACAGCGTATAAGACTCCCATAGGTATGTCTCCATACCAACTAGTATATGGGAAAGCATGTCATCTTCCGGTTGAATTAGAGCATAAAGCCATGTGGGCTATGAAGAAGCTAAAAATGGACTGGAACGAAGCTGCAGAACAACGGTTAAATGGGTTAAATGAACTTGATGAATTTCGCCTAAAGGCTTATGAAAGCTCAGCCCTCTACAAAGAAAAGATGAAGAAGTACCATGACCTAAAGATCGAGAAACGAGAGTTTATGATTGGGGATTCGGTGCTTTTATTCAACTCTAGATTGCGCTTGTTTCCGGGCAAGCTCAAGTCTAAATGGACTGGCCCTTACTCGATCACCCAATTATTCCCTCATGGAGCGGTTGAGTTGGAAAACAAGGAAGGTGTGAGGTTTAAGGTGAACGGACAACGTCTAAAAATCTATATAGGTCATGCGGAATCGGCGAATGAGGTGATTGAGGCATATCATCTTGATGAAGTCTGAGTAATCGAGTGTCCTCAGTCGTGCCGCGACGTTAAATCAGGCGCTGGTTGGGAGGCAACCCAATATTTATCATCTAACCACTTTATAGTTTTTCTTTCCAGTAGTGGTAGCATTTTTCTATTAATGGGTTATAAATTTTCAGGTAGCACATCTACAGGAAGTTCTGCAGAAAAGTTACTCTGCCTCATTCACTGACGGATTCATCGACGGACCGTCACGCCTGTGACGGACCGTCACATGACTCCGTCGTGCCAGGTACGCTCTCTAGTATTTTTTTAAGAATTAGGGCACATGCGACGGACCGTATGACGGACCGTCACAACTGCGACGGACCGTCATCGAGGTTTCGTCACATTATCACCCGGCTACCCGACCCGACCCGGCTAATGAAGTTCAAAAGTTTAAACGTTTTAAAACCCCCACCCCTTCAATTAACAGTTTTCTTTCCCTTTTCCCCCATTTCCTCCCCTTTCAACTTCCTTCTCCTCCAAAATTCCCACATTCTCCCATTTTCCTCCCAAATCTCCCTTCTTGGTCGGAGTCTGCTGCTGTGCTTCTCAGTCTTCTCTGTTGGGTGCCATCACTTTCGTCTTATTTTCTCCTCTTCCAAGGTATGTGTTCCTGCAAACTCACCCATTTACTTAGTTTGTTTTGTTTTTCTTTACTATTAGCATATGGGTCTTTTGCTCTTTGAATATATAGTGTCAACCTAGGTATTAATTCCACAAAATGCCTGGATAAAACTAGAGAAATTAGGGCTTTAAAACTTGTAAATTTGATAGGTATTTAGGTTCAAGAGTGTTAGAGAATTGTTGGGTCTTTGTTTTGACTCACATGGGGTGAATGTGGCATCCCCCAGTTCTGTCTCTGAATGACAGCACGACAACCCGTGACGGACCGTCTACCCACGACGGTCCACTGCACAAACCGTCGTGACGGTCAGAGACCCTGTCCTAAGGGTCTCAACACTTTTCAAGTGTCCACTGACGGACACATGCGACGGACCGTCATACCCACGACGGTCCGTCCTGCACAACCGTCGTGACGGTCAGAGACCCCTGTCCTAAGGGTCTCAACACTTTTTCCAAGTGTCCACTGACGGACACATGCGACGGACCGTCATACCCACGACGGTCCGTCCTGCATAACCGTCGTGACGGTCAGAGACCCCTGTCCTAAGGGTCTCACACTTTTTCAAGTGTCCACTGACGGACACATGTGACGGACCGTCATACCCACGACGGTCCGTCCTGCATAACCGTCTGACGGTCAGAGACCCCTGTCCTAAGGGTCTCATCACTTTTACTAAGTGTCCACTGACGGACACATGTGACGGACCGTCATACCCACGACGGTCCGTCCTGCATAACCGTCGTATCGGTCAGAGACCCCTGTCCTAAGGGTCTACACTTTTACCAAGTGTCCACTGACGACACATGTGATGGACCGTCATACCCATGACGGTACGTCCTGCATAACCGTCGTATCGGTCAGAGACCCCTGTCCTAAGGGTCTCCACACTTTTACTAAGTGTCCTCTGACGGACACATGTGACGGACCGTCATACCCACGCGGCCCGTCCTGAACAACCGTCGTATCGTCTGAGACCTTCCTTCTGATACTCTATGTTGCTAAGTATTACATGACGGACCGNACCGTCATACCCACGACGGTCCGTCCTGCACAACCGTCGTGACGGTCAGAGACCCCTGTCCTAAGGTCTCAACACTTTTTCCAAGTGTCCACTGACGGACACATGCGACGGACCGTCATACCCACGACGGTCCGTCCTGCATAACCGTCGTGATGGTCAGAGACCCCTGTCCTAAGGGTCTCATCACTTTTATCAAGTGTCCACTGACGGACACATATGACGGACCGTCATACCCACGATGGTCCGTCCTACATAACCGTCGTGACTGTCAGAGACCCCTGTCCTAAGGGTCTCATCACTTTTACTAAGTGTCCACTGATGGACACATGTGACGGACCGTCATACCCATGACGGTCCGTCCTGCATAACCGTCGTATCGGTCAGAGACCCCTGTCCTAAGGATCTTATCACTTTTACCAAGTGTCCACTGACGTACACATGTGATGGACCGTCATACCCATGACGGTACATCCTGCATAACCGTCGTATCGGTCAGAGACCCCTGTCCTAAGGGTCTCCACACTTTTACTAAGTGTCCTCTGACGGACACATGTGACGGACCGTCATACCCACGGCGGCCCGTCCTGAACAACCGTCGTATCAGTCTGAGACCTTCCTTCTGATACTCTATGTTGCTAAGTATTACATGACGGACCGCATGACGGTCTGTCATAAGCACGACGGGCCATCATCAGGTCCGTCGTGCCTTACTGACAACACTGACTCCACCCCTGGCTCACCAACTGGAGTCCCTGCCTAGGTTGCCGATCAGCCCAACCGGTGGTGTGTCGACGGGCAATACAAAGTATACTTAGACGCCAAAGTGCTCAATGACAAAGGCGTCATGACACGGACCCTCCCACTGGAGAGACGGGTCCTCACGGGAAGTCTCCCCACCATGCCAGGCATTCACACCCTTTTCACCAGACACCGGCTGGAGTGGACGGCTCGTTCTTTGGGCCGATACAGTTAGGAGTTAGTTCGCGAGTTCTATGCCTCTTATGTGGCCACTCTTCGCTCACAGATCGATAGGCGGTCTACCCCCGCCAAACAGGCCCCACTTGAGCATGTCCGAGTACGCGGCATCCAGGTCGACATCTCACTACCAGCCATCCGCCGATATCTGTACGGCACGGATTTTGACTCCACCAGCACACCTCTCACCGCCGAGTTTGATTACCGGTGGCAAATTGTTAAAGAGGGCCGGTTCTTACGCGAGCCTTCACTGAGAGAGACCACCAAGAGGTGGATGGCACAGCACCTGTCTATTGATGGAGAGGCTGCGGATTGGGTGATGGATCCGAAGGGAGCCATCAGGAAGGCCAACTTGACCTTTACGGCCAAGTTTCTTTGGTTGATCGTCCGCCATTGTCTCTCCCCCACTGCTGCTGATAAAATAGTCACCTGGGATCGTGCAGTGCTGATGGCCGCAATGATGGTAGGGTTCGAGGTCGATTTCGCTTGGCTTCTCCAAGCGGTCATGCACGAGAGGGCCTTCAAGGTCACCACGACTTACCCTTTCCCTTGCATGATTTTTTATTTGTGCAGATCAGCAAGTGTGCCCATTTGGCACATTGACCAGCTCAGGACCCCGCAAGGAAATGTTGACATCGGCCTCATCAGGGATGAGGCCAATAAGTTGGCCCCACGCAGAGGGCCCCGCCCTGAGGTGGTCCCACTTGGTGAGAACCTGGCCGATACCATAGAGCATGCCCATGCTGCTTCCCAGACTGCTGCTACACACACTGAAACTACTATGGTCGAGTCTATCCCGGGTAGTAGCACTGCTCCGAGCTCCTCTCGCTCGGCTCCTTCCGCCACTCTGGTCCCACTTGCTAGGGTCCAGAAACTCGAGGCACAGATGGCTACACTTCTGCATCACATCCAGCCTTGAATGCAGAAGACTATTGCTGAGGCAGAGGAGCGCATGGAGCGCAAGATGGTACAACACACAGAGAGGAAGATTGCAGAGGTTCATCAGCATTTAGACGCTTTTGAGTTGCGAGTGCTAGCCCGACCAGCACCGCTGGTGGACATGTCGACCCTTCAGGCTGCGGTTGAGAGTCTGCGGGCTGATCTTGATACGATCTTAGAGGCAAGGGTGCCTGAGTCTGAGGCCCCTTCTTCAGAGCCTGCTGATGACACCGTGATGGCTACTCTTTTTGCCACTTCCGATGTTCCACCACCTCCTCCACGTGAGCATGTGAAGAGACGCAGGGGTCGAGAGGAGGATGAGGCTAGGGCGAGGAAGAAGGAGCGCCGTGAGATGGAGGCTGCGAGGAGATCCTCGATTGCTGATGAGGAGGCCCGACAGTTGAGGGCTGTAGAAGTAGCTGCCGGGGCGTCTAGCTCCAAAATTGTAGATTCTGTGGGAGGCACTACTGATGGTGCTGTGGATGCTGAGGACATTACTGAGGATGTCCATACCACGCAGGGAGTGGGTTCCGGTGAACCTGAACCGGACCCACCAGCTTGCTGATCGCCGGCGCTTAGCGCCTCAGGTTTGCTTCACTTCCCTTTTGCGTAGTTTAGTTTTTTTTATGCATTGGGGACAATTGCATATCTTTTGTTGGGGGTGGGGTAAAAGGAAAGTGAATACTTGGGTGAATTCTGAGTAGCCCAAGTTCACGATCCTCTTTTGGGGTTTTCTTGCCTGTGTTCTTTTTCCCCAAAAGCCTGATTACTTTTATTGTTGAACCGGCATGTTATATCTTATGTACATAGCATAAATCTGAAGCATGATGGCTAAAATAAATATGATATCTCGATAATCAAAATTATGCATGACTAGGCATAGTAAGTGAAAATTGTGTGGTTTGAAACATGAAATAAAGATAAACTACTGCATGATCCTGAATCTAAGATTTGAACTAGGTGTCGAATAATCTGGGAATGCAAGGAATGTCAAGAGAGTGTGAGGTTAAATCGAATGTCCACCATTAATATTGAGCTAGAACTTGCCTGGTTAGTCCTGCTAAAAGTGAGTCAAAACAATCAATTAGGAAAGGATCATAGGCCCTTGTTCGAAAGAGTCAATTTTGAGCCTAAAAATAACAGAAAACCAAATGAAGTTAATCCCTTTTTGATCCAAATGAATTGAGCCTAAAATAGATCTTTCTTTTTCACCCCAAATGATCTTCTCTGGGAACAATGTGTTGGCCCTGGTCCTCCTTGGACATGTGCACCTCAGTTTATGCCAAAAGCATAAGTTGAGAGTGGCTAATGCAGAAAGCAACCTTGTTTTGGCCCTGACCCAACCATGGGTATTGTGAACCTTGACTCATGGCAAAATCATGAGTTGAGGGTGGCTGCTATAAGGAAAACCCCTGAAAGTGGGGTTGAAAGAATGAAGAGAAAGAAAGAATAAAACAGAAGTGACTAAAAAAAATAAAAATATATATGAATAAAAAGCAAAATAAACACAAGAAAAGAGAAAAGTCACTTACACATAAGGATAAGAAAGGAAAAACAGCAAAGTGAAAACAAAATTGAGTAATAGGGCGAAATAAGATGATAAAAGGGTGGTTCGCCTAGCCGATATGTCAAGGAGGGCAACAAGTCACTAGAGTATACCTAAATACACCCTACCTGACCCTGAGCCTATGTTACAAGCTAAAAAAAAAAAGTCCTATTGTGATCCTAAGTGCGTATGATGAACTTGAAGTAGTGAAAATAAGGGCAAGCCTATGGCAATATGTATAAATGAGTGGTGAATTTGTTCTGAGAGTGAGTATCGAAAAGTGATCCTTATACTCAAACTAAAATCATTTTTGTGAAAAATGAGGATGTTATTATAAGTGAGGACAGGAGTTGTAGTACCAGAAATATTAGCATCTCGGTGAGAAATTGAAGAGGACAGGCATCATTGCGTAGTGAGTCTGGGTCATGGTTTGATTCTACACAAGTCAATGCCTAATAGTGATACCATGCATGAACATAATGAGAATAATCGGGATTGATAGCCAAATGATTGCGGAAGTTAAAACATGGATACTTTTGTACAAAGATCTTGTAGTGAGTCATAGTGCGTCGCTTGAGGACAAACAACGAATTTAAGTTGAGGGTGTTGATGTACCGTGGTTTCACGGTATTTTCTAATGCTTTTTCCTTAAGTTTAGTGTGTGTCGAGAGCCTTTTTGTGTTGATTTTGATATAAGTTTCTCTTTGTTTGCAGAAAATCTGTCCAAGGATGAACGCGGGAGTTTTTGAGAAAGAATTGCAGAAGAGACCACCTACGGAACCTATGACGGTCCGTCGCGGCTGTGACGGTCCGTAGGTGGCATCGTAGTGAAGGGAGAAGTTGCTAAAGGAAATTTGGGGAAGTCTGACCAAGTGTGGGATTACGGAAGTCCATGACGGACCGTCACAGCTACGACGGTCCGTCCTGCTGGTTCATCATAATGATCAGAGAGTAGTCCCATTACCCAAATTCCAAGAATTGAAGTATTTTGGAACGAATACCCTCGACGGACCGTCGTGCTTGAGACGGTCTGTCATACCTATCCGTTGAGGGGAATGAAGAAAGCAACAGAAGAATGGTGAAGTATGGGACGAAGGAGTCTATGACGGTCCGTCGTGCCCATGACAGTCCGTCACGTGGTCCGTCGACCAAGACGCGTTTTGACAGATTTTTAGTAAATAGAATTCTTATTTGATTAGGTTTCGTTTTTTATTATAAATAGTTGGAAAAACCTCGTTTTTGAGGTTAGACTTTCTGGATAATTTTTAGTTTATAGTTCTTCTATTATATTATTGAATTCTCGATTTTGGAAAAGAAGATATTTTTCGGGAATTGATTGTTGGTGATTTCGTTGATTAATCAAGTTAAATTCTGGGGAATTATTCGTTTTCATAGAAGTAAGTGCATGAATTCTTCCATTAACAATATGAATTGTGTAATGACGAACATGGGTAACTAAACCTCATAGCTAGGGTTGTGGGAACCATGGGTGAATAACAAGGTAATAACCCAACTTAAATAACAATTCTAGAGTGGTGTCTTGCATGTATTAATAATTCTTTCGTTTAGAAGTCTTTTTAACGGTGGCCAACGTTAGAACTCGCCTTAATGCTACTTGCCAGACCAAGGAGGTAGATAATAGGAAAAGAATTATCAACATAGATTTAGTGTAGACTATCTAATAGGCTAGTATTGGTTGGTACGAGTTAATAACTTAGTAAAATACCGAATACGATGCTTAATATGAGGTAAATATAAGGGTTAGTATAGCAACACATGTAGCCGTACCAAGGTGCGGAGTGAAATTCTCTAGATGCCGGACCAAGGATTTAGAGATACATAACTTATCACTTTACATGCAAGATATCAGGATAAAATTGTTATAGTTAGATTTACCAAGTTAGGAACCTGTGGGGAACACTAAAGCCCTAGTTACTTTTATAATTTGATTAAACTTCGAAAGCTGAATCTGTTAGTTGTCCATTTTTATTTAGTTAATCATTTTCATTAATTTAGAAATAAAATCCCCCTTTTTGTCTCTTTGTTTCTCGGAAAATAGTTGGCTAAATAATAGTAATAATAGAATAAAGTTAAGTCTGAACTATTTTCCTTGTGGGATCGATCTCAACCTCATTAGTTGGGTTCTTTACTTGATACGACCGCTTTACTTCTTATTTTAGAAGTAAGTTTGAGCGTATCAGTCGCGAAGTGGGGCTTCAGATATTGCCCCTGCACGCTGCCTTGGGCAGCATCTTGACCCATGTTTGGGTCCTCCTTGGGGGGCCTTCGGGTGGTCCCCTAGGAGTCATACTCGGACGTTTTGACACCTGGTACATCCCTATATGCATAGGAACCATTGTCACTCAATTTAACTCTCAAACCATCCTTCAAAACTACACTACAAAACACTACGACACACTAGTTCAACTTCGACTAGTTTTCGGACGTCTTGGGTGTTTGACTTCCAAACGCTCCCAAACTTTACAAACTGACTTCTAATGCTAAAATACACTATTTGAATGCATTATTAAATCATTAAAGACATGTGAAGCTCTATTTTGACCTATTTCAGTTTTTTAGGGTCGTTACAATATCAAGCTATGAAGTTGTTTTAGTAGTAAGACTCTTATGTTTCTTTCCTTTCATTTGAGTACTAAATGTTGTATGACCTATATGTTGTCTTATTTTATTGATGTATGGGCTAGGACTAGTTTGATATACTCTTATTAGATGGTTATCAGATGAGATGACTATTTTGAGACTATGTTATACTTTATATATCTATGTGCATTAAAAGTAGAAAGACTAAGTAATCTTCCTATACGAAGGGTCTATGTATACTCGATATATATATAATATGTGTATGTAGAGGTATATGTAAACCTCTGAGTAGAAGTAATGAAAAGTTTTAAAATTTCCGCTAAATTTGACCTATGAATGTAATGATGTAACCTAAGAGGCTAGTCTTACTCCTCAAAGAGGAAGACGACGCCGGTTACATCTAGGGGGTATTCTCGGATGTGACAGTTATAACAACAAAGCATGCTCATGAGTTTATGCCATTACAACACAAGACAAACCCATACCCATAACCCCTTACCAAGCTTACGAGTTCAATAGCCAAGTGAAGCCCCATAACCCCACTCAACCAAGTAAACAAACCAAAGGATCACAAATAATGTCCAACTTCACATCACATAGTATCATAAGTATTCATCATTATAATTAGCAATATAGACCAACAACATGTTCATAAGTGAAACTAACATCATATAGAATCATTAAGATGTAAAGTCATCATACGCATATCATTCACTTTATAAGAGTATAAGAACATAATAACATCATTTTAGTACTTCCCTCAAGATCAACTAGTGCAATGTATAGGTACAGTCCCATAACCCTACCTAGACTATGTCAAACCCCTTAAGTCACCCTAGTTAGAGTTCACTTTGTTACTTCATTTTACTTTTGGGAACATCTTACCTTAACCGACATAGACCACATGAGCTAATGTGGAATCCGGTGTCATGAAACCCTACACCAAAGGAAGGTGGACTACTTTCCAAGGTAGTACCAAAACATAAACATAGCATGTAGGTTGATCCGCTAGCTAGTATTCCTATGGGGGCAACATAGTTCAAGAATTACGAGACATGTTTGAGACCCTCCAAAGTAGCCCCCTCCATTTCTCTCACCAAGGCAACTCCACGAGCTCCCCTTGCTCTCTTCCGTGAAGATGCACCACAGACCGTCAAGTGACTCATGGTTCTGTTAGGAAGTAGCTCACCAATGCCCCATCAAACTCACCTCAATTGTCTAAGGCATTTCCACGGCTTGCCCTCTCCTTTTGTCAAGTGCACCACGAGTCGTAAAATGACTCGTAGCGTCTTGGCGAGTAGCTATGTCTCAAGACCTCTTCTCCCCAATAGACAAGTAATATTCACGAGCTCCCCACCTTTGACGTGGTCATGAGAACGAGCCGTGGTCATGCTCGTGAAGAGTGAGGCAGTAGCCTCCTTTCTTGGGTAGCTTCGGTCTCCTGACTTTGGCTCGTCCTTGGAGGTTGGCACACCTCACTTTGCCTTTCTTCCTTATACCCCCTCTTATTCACTTCTGTCCATCCTCATAACCTCACCATGATTTACCCTTTATGCACCTCTTTAAAACTATCAAGGCACCACACTAGTCCAAGTTACAAATTCACTGGACGTCGTGGACGTTTCTTGACATTTTGTTCCAACACCTCAAAAATGTTTTATGTTTATTATTTTAAGCCTTTTAACAGTATTACAAGTCTTGGAAACTCATGTGAGTCTCTAGATAAGTTCTTGGACTTTCTCAGTGTTACACTTTGGGTGAATGAGTTTAGGTTGAAAGAAAGGTAATGCTATAAAGATATTGAATGTGTCTTAAAAGTGATATATGGCTTTATATGATGTTGTGAATAGTATCCATGTCTATATATATTTATGTGAACTATATTGTGCTTATTGTATCAAATGTTCATGATGTTTTATTAAAAGACATGATGCATGGTTTCTAAATAAATGTCCTTTTTAAATCATGTTTTTGAATGGTTATCATACTTGGTGTATTCTTGTACATAAACCATTCTTCTTCATCTTTTTACATAAAATGTAGGTGGTGATGGCTAGAGGATCTTTCCTAGAATAAAGAGTTTCGATATCTATTCCCATGATCAAGTGTGTCCTTAATGATTCAAGGGCCTTCATGTCAACATGTTAATTAGGTTTATGTAATAGTATAAATTATTTTTTTATTATGTTAACGTTCATGTACCTATTAAATTCTATTCTATTTGAGTTGTGTCTTAAAATGGCAAAACCAGACTTATTGTCTTAACTATGTACTTATGATATTCTAAATGAAGTGATGTTTTAGCATTATATTCTTCTATGAAAAGTTTTAAATTATCCTTTAATTTTAAGATAATGCGATGAATGAATGCTAAGAGGCTTGTCCTAGACAACCAAGAGGTCGACGACGTCAGTTACTTCTAGGGGGTGCTCTCCAATCGTGACAAACATGGTATGAGAGCATCAGGTTAAAAAAATGGTCTTAATTATACAAAGTCACATAATTTCACATCTAGTAGAGTCTTGTTCATTAGTGTGAGTTGCAACACATCCACGAGTGAGAGGCTATAGGACGATAGAAGTTTCACCTTCTTCAGTAATCTTCTGTAGTGCCATAGAGCTTAACTGTGTATGATCGCTCTATCATTTCCCTTGCCTAGTGGTCTTTTAGATGTGATTGCATTGGAAGGGGTGATGTCTCATGAATTTATGGAGAAAAGGGTTATTTTTTATGCTTATTATCGTTTTATAACTCGATGAGTATATGTGAAGGTTGATTGGGAAGTTATTGTTGTGATGCCAATTATGGCTATATGTGATCTATGAGAATTGAGGTTATATGTTTAGAAGTAATGTTGTGACGTAGTTCTGTTGAGATGAGAGTTGTTATGGTTTAATGAAGTCCTTTTTGAAAAAATGAGCTACTTTATGGTTGTGTGCAATGATATTATAATGTTATGGTATAGGCTTGAAAAGTTTTGGAGAAATGTGGTAAATAGTGAAAGATTAATGTTGCCTTTTTTGTTTTATATGAGTAATGCTTCATAGTTGTCCTTGTGTGGATTGGAGTATTTTGTATAGGCTTACTCCTAAGAATGGAAGATGGTGTGATGAACCTAGTAAAGTAATTTTGAAGTATGCTAGTTAATGTGAGAACCCATATGACTAGTTGATTAGTTCCCTTTTGAACCTATCCTAATGGTGGATAAAGTGAAGAAGGGATTTTGTTCCATAAGTTGGGATTATGTTTTTCCCTAAACTTGACTTAGTGGGATTTATGTACCCCCTAGTTCATTGGGAGAGGAACAAAATTTATGTTGACCTACTTTAAAGAGGTTAGTTGTCTTTTATGATTGATCGTAAGTATGGTCATTTGAGGAAAGTTCTTAGATTGTACCTATGCATGGTTGGTCGGAAGTTCCACCAAAGGTGATGATGTGGGTTTAAATGGCCTCGAAGTCACCTTGCCCTAGTGTTGAAACGGGTTCATTTGAAAATTGAACATGACAATTCTTGTTCTACAATAAATGGAAGAAAAGCAATCATGCAACCAATCAATCCCCAAAATGACATAAAAAATCAACCATATCAAGTTCTATTAATTCAACATGACTAACTTTATTGGGAAACATTATCGGAGAATTTCAATATACTGTTTTTGCAACCACTCAATCACCTACCGGGCTAGTTACCATAAAAGGCTCATTTAGAATATGGGGCAAAATATCAAACTTTCTTGCTACCAAAGGAGTAACAGAAAATAATGTAGAACCAGATCAAGTAAATCATAAACATCAATAGAGAAGACTTGTAACATACCGGTCACCACATCGGGAGAACTCTCTTGTTCACCCCAAGAGCGAAGAGCATAAAAGTGATTCTTTCTTGGAGCATCAACATTAAAACCACTAGCTTGAGCTTTCCCACTTCCTTTGTCTTGCCTATTCACATTAGGGCAATCTCTTTCCTTGTGGCCCTCTTGCCACATCAAAAGCAATTGTCCTTCCCAACAAGGCATTCACCATAATTCTTCTTACCATACTTTCCACAAGTTGGCTTCTTAATTGGTAAACTAGTACCTCTTCCCTTTTTAGACTTAGGGTTAGACACCCTATCATCATGAGCCTTGGGAAAATTGTAAGGAACTTGATTGGAGAACCTCTTCTTAAATCTAGGCTTGTCTTGAATTTCCAACCTCCCCTTTGAAGAACCACTTTCATAAGACGTGGCTTTCTTGGCCTCCCCATTATTATTCCTTAATCTACTTTTGTCCACTTGTTTAGGATGAACCATTACATGAGAGATATTCATATTATCATGAAGCATAGTCAAACGACATTCTTCTACCAAGTCTTCGGACACTCTCGTAAGAAAACCACTCATCTCATCCCTTGGGTTAGACACCAAGGATGGAGCATACTTGGGAAATTTAGTAAACTTCAAGGAGTAGTCAAGTACACTCATAAATTCTTGACGAAGGTTGATGAATTATTCCACCTTACCTTCCTTCTTCTCTAGGAAAGAACCTATCAAGGAAGGCCTTCGTTAAGATCTCCCAAGTCACCGGACCACCTCTTAGAAGTCACACCCATAACATAGAGAATCTTATAGACCTCACAACAAAGTCTTGAGGGTCTTCATCCGCTTTTGACCCAAAAACATAGGTGTGTTCATCCTAGTAAAGTCTTTCAAACGAGAAGCCATATTGCTAGCATGTTGAGGCACTCGGCGTCCAACCTCCCGATTCACTTGAGCCATCATAGCTTGGACTTGAGAAGTGACGGCATTAGATTGAGAGGTCATGGCTCAGGAAAAATTGAGAAAATTCACCCTTATCACTCAATCCGTCATAGGTGGACGTACAACCGGAACTTGATCACCCATACGCACTTGCTGAAGTGGAGGCACTTGATTGTCTTACGGAGGAGTTTGGTTGTCATATGTTAACGCATTAGCAATCCCTTCCTCGACCCTTCTTGCGGCTTCCCTCCTAGTAGTCATACCTGTAACAATGATAAAACGTTTAGATGAAAGCACATAAAATAAGACTCTAGAGGCACGACATAGGAATACAAAAAGATGGGAATTTCCTAAGCATCACATAGTATCTCATTCATATCTGTGGCACGCTTCACAATTATGAGTAAAAATCTGCATAGACGTGGTTTAATGAGACATCGATACAAAAGATATTCAACCTCATGCTCTATTACAAAGTTTGTCAAATACGGGGAGCACCCCCTAGATGTAATCGACGTCTTCGTCCTTGAAGAGGACTAAGACTAGCCTCTTAGCATTCATCTTTAAATTCATAGGTTAAAAAGTGCGGAAATTAAAAATTTTCATCTACATCTACATCATGAGGTTTACATAGACCTTCGCTTACACAAAACATATAAATAGGGAGTTCACTTAGACTCCTAGCATAGGAAGTTTACATAGGCTTCTACTTTTATGTCACATATAAAACATACACAATATAGAGTCTATTAGAGATGTCTCATAAAAAACCATCTAAGTCGTAATAGAAAAATCGGGCATAACACTTACACTAATGTATAGTTACCACTTAGGGCTTACAACAATTTCTTGAAAAATAAGAGTGAAATAAATGTCATTAGACTATAGAATATCACATAAGTAGAATGAGAAATAGGCATCATCATCGGATCTTGAGGACATACACACACTTCGAGAAATTATCCAAGCCTTCTTGCAAATTGGCCACGAACCCTTCAACAACTGGAACCTAAAATGTTGGGGGGGAAAGGAGAAATAGGGATTAGCACATAACTTGTACTAAGTATGGAAACATATGCACACACAACATAGAAATCATGCTAAAAGGGACATTTGTTCAAATCATGCTAGGTTACTTTGAAAAGCATTATGCACAACCAATAAAACATATAAGACAATAGTCATATAACCTTTAAGACAATAGCACATTAAACACAATACCAACATCATCAAGTTAAGTCAAGTAACATGTGTATAGTATATTAGAACCATAGCAAAAACAACTCCAACATCATGTTATAACAACAAAGCATGCGCAAAGGTTTATGTCACTACAACAAAAGCAAAACCCATACCCATAATACCTTACCAAGCTTACTAGTTCAATAGACAAGTGAAGCCCCATAACCCCACTCAACCAAGTAAACCAACCAAAGGATCATATATAATATCCAACTTCACATAACATAGAATCATAAGTATTCATCATTATATTTAGCAATATAGACCAACAACATGTTCATAAGTGAAACTAACATCATGTAGAATCATTAACATGTAAAGTCATCATATGTATATCATTCACTCTATAAGAGCATAAGAACATAATAACATCCTTCTAGGACTTTCCTCAAGGGCAACTAGTGCAATGTATAGGTAAAGTTCCATACCCCTACCTAGACTAAATCAAACCCCTTAAGTTACCTAGTTAGAGTTCACTTTGTTACTTTATTTTACTTTTGGGAGCATCTTGCCTAAACAGACATAGACCACATGACCTAATGTGGAATAGGGTGTCATGAAACACTACACAGAAGGAAGGTGGACTACTTGCTAAGGTAGTATCAAAACATGAACATAGCATCTAGGTTGATCCACTAGATAGTATTCCTATGGGGGCAACATAGTTCAAGAACTAGGAGACATATTTGAGACCCTCCAAAGGATCCCCCTCCAATTCTCCCACCAAGGAAACTCGACGAGCCCCCCTGCTCCCTACCGTGAAGATGCACCACGAACCGACAAGTGGCTCGTGGTTCTCTTAGGAAGTAGCTCACCAACTCCCCACCAAACTCACCTCAATGGTATAAGGCATTTTAACGACTGCCCCTCCCCTTCCGTCAAGTGCACCACGAGTCGTGAAGTGACTCGTGGTGTCTTGGAGAGTATCTAGGTCTCAAGACCTCTTCTCCCCCATGGACAAGTAATATTCACGAGCTCCCCACCTTGGATGTGGTCGTGACCACGAGCCGTGGTCATGTTCGTTAAGAGTGAGGCAGTAGCCTCCTTTCTTGGGAAGGTTTTGCAACTTGGCTTTGGCTTATCCTTGAAGGTTTGCACTCCTCACTTTAACTTGCTTCCTTATACCCCGTCTTATTCACCTATGTCCATCCTCATCACATCTCCATGAATTACACTTTATGCATGTCACGACCCTCAAGCACCCCCTAGAAGCTAGGGAGATCCATCGTATTGTGACTGGGCGTACTTGACCCTTTGGGGTCTCATATAAGCCCTTTAACTATCGTTCATTACATATGACATGAAAAGTAGTGCGGAATTTTCAAACTTCACCAACGGACTTCTAATGCTAAAATACATCATTTTAAATCATTATTAACTCATGGAACACACGTGAATCTCTACTTTGACCTATTTCATTTTTTAAGGTTGTTACAATCTCCCCCATTTAGAACAAAATTCGTCTTCGAATGACACTAAACACTTCCAAGGACATTCAAGGAGACAACTAGCAGCATACCACAGATATCATCAAGGTCATACCATTAATATTTAATGCACCAAACTTAGAAGGAACACTAACTTCATATATTAAGCATTTTAAGCAACACTAGAAATTTGGAATGAATTCCATAATTCACAGCACACACTTTTTTCTTCACTTTCATTTCATAAATGGAGGAACTAACTTCTCCAACATTAGACATGCTCATCAAATCATTTAAAAGATCAACATGTAATAACCTTCAAGTCACACATTGACACATTGCATAAAATCCTTGAATCAATTAAGAAATACCATTAGCTACACATTATTAAGGAAAGATAGATTAACTACCAATCTACTCATATAACTATGATAACATTAAGATCATTCAAAACATCACATTATCAATGAAACTCATAACATAAGGAGACATGCAACTCATACACATATACAAGGCTCCCAAAACAAACAAAACTACTAAGGATTTTTGTCTCAAGATTAAGTAAGAATAGAAGAAAGGATAAGGATATCAACCACCTTCCTACTCAACTCATTCTTCCCCACATAGGGTAAATTCATCTAAAGAAAATCAAAACAACCATAAGAAACTTATGACTTACCAAGGCCTTCACTCCAGATTAGTCGCTTCTTTAGCTCCGAGTGCGTAGAAATAATTCATCTTTGAAGCATTGGGATCCGGACCACCATGAGAATCTTGGTTGACCTCTTTCCCTTTTTCCTTGAGGGTAGGGAAATCTCCCATTTTATGTCCCCTATTACCACATCCAAAGCAACCATTCGTGCCGGCAAGACACCTACCCATGTGTTGCTTCCCACAACTGGTACACTTAGGCCTCTCACAAGCATAACCACCCCCTTGGGAATTTTTGTTGGAAACCCTATCCTTGTTCCCCATGAAAGAGTCTTTTGTTATAGAACCACTTCTTAGACTAAGGTTGATTTGATTCATCCAACCTAGGCCTTTTTCATCTCTAGTCATCTCCCTAAGCTTGGACTCCTCAATTTTTTGAGTAATCACCATGAGCCTAGAGATATCTATATCATTATGGAGCATAGCCGTACGACATTCTTTTTCAACTATACGAGATACCCCCATTGACGAACTTATTCATCCTAGCCCTAGAGTTGGCTACAAAATTTGGGGCATATTTAGAGAGTTGGGTGAACTTGGAAGAATACTCATTCACATTAATTCCCCCTTGGCGAAGGTTAATGAATTCAACTAACTTCCTCTACCTCAACTCTATAGAAAAGAACCTATCAAGAAAGGCCATTTTGAACACTTCCCAGTCTACTAGACCTTTCCTTAAAGGACTCTGATGCCTCCATTTCTCAAACCACACTTGACCCACATCTTTAAGTTGATAAGTGGCTAATTTTGCTTTCTCTATACGAGTCACACCCCTAGCATCCACCACCTTGAATGCCTCATCTATGAAGCCTTGTGGATCTTCATCCACCTTAGTACGATGGAAAGTAGGAGGGTTCATCCTCATAAAATCCAGGATTCCAGAAGTAGGAGAACCTGCATTTAGTTGAGGTCTAACTCCTAGGTTAGCTTGAGAAACCAGATTATTAGTGACGACATGAGATTGAGTCGTCATTAGTTGAGTTAAAGCTCTAAGCGCAGCCCTTATCTGTCACGCCCCGAGCTACCCTCGAGACGCGGACACAGAATCTTGGACCACAAGTGATCCCAAGCTAACCCTGCTGGAATGATCATGAGCATACTAAAGATAATAAATTGAATGCTGAAGCTAAGTCATAATTTAAACTGAAAAAATGAGGAATACCGATATTCTATAACTGAGATATTTGCAAACAATGAGTTTAATACAAAGGAAATATTAACTCAATAATAAGCTGAAACTAACTATGTATGAGATAAGCCTCTAACTGACTAGAAATGTTGGGACAAGCCCCGGCTAAGTCTAGCGAAAATTGAAACTAAATGACTAAAGACTGAAATGAACTCATTACTATTCTCCTGAGAGAATGAGGACTCACCACTGAATCTGCTGAACTAGAGATTGTGATTCGATCTATGCGTGATCTAGATGCTGAGAACCTGAACCTACATCACCAGAAGATGTAGCGCACATATACGTCAGTACTTGAAGGTACTGAGCATGTAGAATAAAGTAAAGCTACAATAAAACATAACTGAACAAGCACAAAATCAAGTATATTAATCTAAACATGATATACTGAATGCTGAGGTAACTGAATGCAATGACCAATTTAGAACATGTTGGAACTGAATACTGAATTTACTGATTAATGGTCAATGCAATAGATTCTGACTGAACTTTGGGAGCTACTAATAACCGATAATAAAACCACATGAACTAAATGTGGAGTCCAATGTGTACGCCCCATCAAGGGGACCCAATATACCCTGTCAGAGGTATAAAGGCATGCTGTCATTATGACTAAACTGATTGCTCATAGAGGGTACTTACAACCTACTTGGCTAGTAGTTCTGGGGCTGATTGGGTACGCTGAACCCTAGTCCAACTTGGTATTATTCTACTCCTAATGAATTATGTAATTATTATGACTGAATTTCTGTAATAGTGGATAGCTCAAAACTGAACATGCAAACTGAATATGCAATAATTAATCTAATAATGATGCATTAATAAGTGAGTCATGTATATCTGAAGTAACTAAAATATCTTACCTAGCATGTGTAATTCAAGAACTAAAGAAATACATATCTAGGGTTCTGAAATTCATGCGATAATCTGAGTTATAACATGGAAATCTGATTTGGAACGTATAACTAGTTAATTCATAAAATTCTGTTGAAGTTCTAGAAACCCTATGTCTAATCTTGATATGAGAATCAAGAATCTGACTGAAAACTAGGGACCCAATGGGTGAAAGGAACCCACTAGTGAAATCCCACATACCTGGTGATGAAATCCACAGAGAAATATTTTGATTTCGGGGCTGGAACTCATGGAACCTTGTTGCGTTTTTGTACTAGGGTTCTTGAACTTTTTATCCTTTCTTGCTTCTAATTTTCTAAGTTTTGATTTAATGATTTGACTTAGTTAAGCTTTATTTATGTTTCTAGGCTTAAACTGACTAAAATATGATGATTTAGGGTGAAAACAACGTATCTTAGGGTTTAAACAAAGTGGGAAAAGATCAAAAGACCCCTGAGTTAATTGTTGTCGGACCAAACGACGACCTGGACTGCCGGGCCGTCGTTCAATCGATGGTCTGTCGTTTGGGTCCGTAGGTTGGGTCTGTTCGACATGCCTTTACTAAAATGAGCATAAATTTTTACCCATAGGTTTGATTTAAGCAAATTCGGTGTCTATGGAAAGCTAATTCAATTATCTATTATTTCATATGTCACGGGACACCTAATGTATTTTGTGCTAAAAGTTATGATCAATTGAAGTTGACCCAACTGCATTTTCCCCCTAACTGTCTTTTAATTTCACCTACGGTCAATAGGTCCATCTACTGACCAAACTAGTGAATCGTGGTTCTTGTCAGAGAGTGGGTAAATAGGGTATTGATCGACGGACAAAGACTATGGACCGTAGTCTGACCTACGAACCGTAGGTCCGTCCGTCGTTTGACACTTACTCAAATTTTCTCGGCTGAGTTTTTGGGGGCTTCAGACTCAAACGACGGATGCATAGTACGGGCCATAGATCAGACTATGTTCCGTAAATTGTAACCGTCGGTTGCACCTGCAGATTTCTGAAAAACTTATATCTGGTTTGTTTTAGATACGGGGTGTTACATTATCTCCCCCTTGGAAAAATTCATCCTCAATTGAAGACTAAACTAGCTAAAATAGAGGAAGAGAGCTGCAATCCCTACTACTAAACATTGAGAACTGAGTTTTTGAATGAATTAGGGCTGCATATCGGTTGGTTTGGTTCGGTTTTGAACATTATTGGTTTTGCTTATCGATTATCATTTTGTAGACTAGTTAAACCATTAAAGAACCATTAATTTATCAGTTTATCGGTTAATCGGTCTGGACACTTATCGGTTCGGTTATCGGGTTACCCGTTAACATATCATACAATTTTTTAAAATAAAAATCACATGAAAATTTGAAGATGATGTAATTAAAATAGTTAAGTCTACAGAATTGCAGATTTAAATAATGTCTTTCAATCGACAATAATCCATATTCCATAATAAGACACAAGACAACACAAATCTGAACATATAGTGAAATATGAAAATAGCCTGCTATATGAGAATTGGGAATCATCTAATAAGCTTATTCCTGCCACAAACTAATAATTTATATTATTAACATGTTACAACACACAACATATGGCATATGCATAGTATCATTTTGCAATTAAACTTACAAAATCACCAAGAATTGTCCTTGTTCAAAATGACTGCCTTAGGGGACTGCTATCTGGCGAAAGGAAAAATTATGTATAAGCAACAACAACAACAAAAAGGAAATGCAAATTATCTTTCATATTACTAATACAACAACTACCTCTTCTCTATTTGTATTTGCATTTTCAACGTATTTGCATGTTCTCGGAACTCAATTCAGTATGCCACCTTTCAAACCCTTTTCAAGATCTTGTAAGGACCTACATATCTAAGACTGAGCTTCCATTTCTTGCCAAATCTCATCACCTCTTTCATAGGTGACACTTGTAGGAAAACCCAATCAACAACTTGGAACTCTAGTTCCCTTCTCCTTACATTTGCATAAGATTTCTGACGAATATGGGTTGTCTTAAGTCTATATCAAATGAGTTGCACTTTCTCAACAACATAAAAGACTGATTGTGGCCCTATCAAAGTTGCTCCACCTACTTCAAACCAACCAACATGAGATCTACAACTAAGCCCATACAAATCCTCATAAGGGGCCATCTGAATGCTGGAATGGTAGCTATTGTTGTAGGCGAACTCAATCAGAGGAAGGTGATCATCCCAACTACCCTTGAAATCTATCACACAAGCTCTCAACATATCATGTAAGGTCTGAATGGTACGTTCTGCCTGTCCATCCGTCTGCGGATGAAACTTGAGTACCATTACCCTTCTGAAATGACTTCCAAAAATGAGAGGTAAACTAAGGACCTCTATCTGAGATGATAGACAAAGGAACCCCATGCAACGTCACAATTTCATTAGTGTAAAGCTTGGCTTAGTCCTCTGCTGAATCTGTAGTCTTGACCGCCAAAAAGCGAGAACACTTAGTCATCCTATCAAGTATCACCAAAATGGAGTCACGCTGTTACAGAGTACGCGGTAACCCTGGGATGAAATCCATATTGATCACTTCCCACTTCCGAGTAGGAATGTCGATCTATTGAGTCATACCCCCTGGTTTCTGATGCTCGACCTTGACTTGCTGGCAATTGGGGAACTTACTCACAAAATCTGCTATATCCCTCTACATGCCATTCCACTAATAGACTTCCCGCAGATCGCGATACATCTTAGTTAAACCTCAATGAATAGAATATCTGGAGATATGGGCTTCTGCAAGAATATGCTATCTCAACTCACCCACATCAGGAACACACAATCTACCCTGGTAGCGAAGTACACCATCTCCCCATTGGGAGAAAACCTCCACTTTCTGATTGTGGACTGTACCCTAAAGTTCAAGCAAGATTGGATTACTGTCTTGCTTTTCCTTAACCTCCACTACCAAAGAAGATTCTTCCCCATTATGAACTGTTACACCATTGTCCAATATGCTCATAAGGCGAACTCATAAGCGAGCAAGCATGTGAACATCCTTCACTAGCTCCTTCTTTTCTTCCTAAACATGGGCTACACTACCCATGGATAATCTGCTAAGAGCATATGCTAGTACATTTGCATTACCAGGATGATAATGCACACTCATATCATAATCCTTAAGGAACTCAAGCCATCTCCTCTGGCAAAGATTTAACTCTTTATGGGTGAACACATATTGAAGGCTCTTATGGTCAGTGAACACATCTACATGAATACCATATAAGTAGTGTCTCCATATCTTGAGTGCAAACACCACTGTCCCAAGATCGAGGTCATGAGTTGGATAGTTCTTCTTGTGAACCTTAAGTTGTCTAGAGGCATAAGCTATAACCTTATCTCGCTGCATCAACACACAACCTAGGTTAACTCTGTATGCATCACAATAGATCACATAACCATTTGAACCCTCTGGTAGATTCAAGACAGGAGCTATAGTCAATCTTGTTTTCAATTCTGCAAAGCTTTATTCACATTCATCTGACCACTGAAACTTGACCATCTTCTGAGTCAACCTAGTCAATGGTGAGGCAATGGATGAAAATCCTTCCACGAACCTTCTGTAATAACCCGCTAGACCTAAGAAACTTCTGATATATGTAGCAGAGGTAGGTCTAGGCCATTGTTTCACTGCTTCTATCTTCTATGAATTCACTCGGATCCCTTCGCTAGATACAATGTGACCAAGGAAAGCAACATATTGTAACCAAAACTCACATTTGCTAAACTTAGCGAATAAGTGGCGATCTTTGAGAGTCTGCATAACAACTCTCAAATGACTTGCATGTTCTTCCTCATTCCTAGAGTAAATGAGGATATGATCAATAAAGACGATAACGAACAAGTCCAAGTACTGCTTCAACACTCTGTTCATCAAATCCATGAAAGTTGTAGGAGCATTGGTTAGTCCAAACGACATAACTACGAATTCATAATGACCATATCGAGTTCTGAATGTTATTTTTAGAATGTCACTATCTCTGACTTTAAGCTGATGATAACCCGATCTGAGGTCTATCTTTGAGAAATGTCTAGCACCCTGAAGTTGGTCAAACAGGTCATCAATCCTGGGGATGGGGTACTTATTCTTGATTGTGACCTTGTTCAACTGTCTATAGTCAATGCACATTCTGAGAGAACCATCTTTCTTATTTACGAACAACACTGGTACACCCCATGGTGAAATACTAGGTCTGATGAAACCCTTATCTAGAAGGTCTTTCAACTACTCCTTGAACTCCTTAAGATCTGTTGGATCCATTCTGTAAGGAGGAATAGAAATAGGCTGGGTATTTGGAAGAAGATCAATTCCAAAGTCAATTTCCCTTTAGGGAGGGACTCCGGGAAGATCTTCTGGAAATACTTCTGGAAACTCACAAACTATTGGGACTGACTAAAGAGTTGGGGTTTCAGAGCTAGAATCCTTAACCCAAACTAGATGATAGAGATAACTCTTAGAGATCATTCTTTCCTTAAGGTAAGAAATGAATCGACCCATAGGCACTAAGCCACTACCCTTTCACTCTAAGATTGGTTCGTCTGGAAATTGAAAACGAACAATGCTAGTTCTTGAGTCGACTGAGGCTTAACAGGAATGTAAGAAATCCATGCCTAGAATGACATCGTAGTCTACCATTTCTAACTATGCAAGATCTGCTGAGGTTACTTTCTGAGAGACTGTGACAAGTCAATTTCTATATACCAGTCTAGCAATAACTGGGTCACCAACTGGAGTAGACACTGAGAAAGGTTCTGGGAGAGTTTCTAGACTCACACTGAATTGGATTTCTATTTAAGGAGTTACAAAGTAAAGAGTAGCCCGTGGATCTAACAATGCATAAACATCAAGGTCAAAGACTTGTAATGTACCAGTGACTACATCAGAAGAACCTTCCTGATCCTGGAGAGCCTGAAGAGCATACAACCTATTTTGGCGTTGAACATCACCTGTACTATATGAGTTACACTGCTGAGTCAGGCGACTTGCTGGTTGTGATGAAGTGGTAGACTGAGCTCTACCATTACCACCTCCTTAACCCTTGTAAGATCCCAAAAATGACCTAGGTGAACTAGAGCCTAACATTGTTGTCATCATGGTATAAGGTCCTAAATAAGTCTATAATATTGTATACAAACATTATCTAAGAGTATAGGTGCATTAGAAGTCAAAAGTCAAGGGACGACAAACACGTTCGACGACTAAGTCACCTATGTGCCTCATATGTGGTTCTATGTGTTTATGTGTGATTCGTGATGTTGTGAAGTCCTTAAATGACCTATTATGGTATATATATGCAGTGAGTCAAGTTTCGTAAAGTTTGGACGTCAAACATCCATGACGTTCGAAAGATGTGCCTTGAAATGACCTTGTGTGTCTACACATGTTTCGTCGAGTTTTACATGTTTGTTTCTGGTGAAATTAATGTGAGAGGTCATAAACTTGTATACAAACATGTTTGGGTTAGAAACGTTCGGGAAAACATCTCCAAGTACCATCCAAGGGTACTTAAAGAAGGACCCATGTTGGTGGCCAAGACTGCCCAAGGGAGTCCCACCTACGGATGGCAAACGACGGCCAGTGGCCTGGTCGACGCCCCGAAGGTGGTGGGCGTCATCTGTTAATTATCTTGGGGATCAAAACTCCCAGTTTCAAGTCCTTGAACCCATTGAAGGAGGACAAGATTGTCCGTGTGTGGACCTACGTCCCATCGAATGGCAACCGTCTATGTTCCTGTGTTCCTGCGCAGGTTTACTATTAAGTGAGGGGTGATATTCTAAATTCACCCCACGTCCAAATTAAAAGTTTGGAGGTTACTAAGGGGTCTTTTGGGTATTTTAAGTGTGTATATAAGTCTTTAACACATTGAAGACTTCATTCTTCAAAATCAAAACCCCAAAATCCCTTAGAAGTTTCTCAAGACTCCAATGAAGTCCAAAGTCAAGGAAGAGCTTGGTGTGACAAATTGAGTGGAGATTCTCCATCAAATTGAAGCATTAGCTTCATTGAGGTATGATTTTTTATCCTTGAAACTCGTTTCATCAAGAATTCAAACTTTCAAAGATGTTTTCTAAAAACTTTAAAGATGAACTTGACCTACTTCATGATCTACCATGGGTTCATGCATTATTGGTTCTTAATCATTGTTTATTGATTGAATTGTTGTTATTAAGATTATTTTAACTTAATTAACCTCTGAAACCATGTAATTGATGAACCCTAGTTTTTTACTAAGTTATGGGTTACTTGATATTGCTCTATTGCTTATAAATTCTAGTGTAGATTTCTATGGGCTTTCTAATTATGTAAGAATTGTATTAAATTGATATCTAATTGGTTTTATATTTATCAATATATATTTAATTGACTTACATTTCATTGAGAATTATAGTTTATGCATTGAATTGATGTTCATGGTCATGGGTAAGGGCCTTGTAATGTTGAATTGGGTGATTTGACATTGGATTGAAGTGTTAATGATGGAGTGGTGGTACACTGCCCTTTTTCACTTTATTTAATGTTAATTATACTTCAATTATGTTGTGGTTTGTTTGATCCACTTATGGTGACAGTGTTATGTGAATTGATGTGGCCTTGTCGGCGTTATTTTAAGTATTATGATGATGATGACCTTGTCGGCAACTACTTGAAATATTATGTTGATTTGTGTAGTTGATTATGTGAAGTATGATTATATCTACCTATGTGAAGTAATGTGAAAGTATGTGTTTCTTCTATTGATGTTATTTAGGTGATCATGTGAGACTAATGACTATGTGTTATGTGTAGTCTTAGAGTTGATACATGATTTGTTCCTATTTGGCTATATGAGTCTATAGTGGTTATGTTGATGATGATATAGTAGTATATATGGATACTTTAATATGATAATGGTTGTTCCTATGTGCTTCTAGAATGACATGTAATGTGTCCTAAAGTGAAGTAATGTCGTGTCTTGTCTAGGTTGACTTAATTGCCTTACTTGATGCATGTATAATGTGAATATGTGATGTCTTGACTTAGGAAGTTAAAGTGTCTTAGTCTTGAATGAATGAATAATAGGTGAGACCTTGAATGAATGAATAATAGGTGAGACTTGAATGATGATAAGAGGGTCGTTTATGTGAAACCTTGAACCTAGTGGTAAGGTTATGAAAACTTGAAGTCGAAAGTCGTAATGGTATCCTTCATGTAATGAATGATGGACTTAAGGTTGATTGGCTGGAACGACATCATATCAATCCTTAGGAAAGTCATGATGAGCTTCATGTCGCCATAGTGAGGAAGCCCTAGTGGACTTTTCTTTGGTAGGGCAAATGTAATTGAGTTATGAACTTGATATGCAACCATTTTGTATGAACCTTAATGTGATTTAATCTATGAGAGAGAAGGCTAGCACCACGTGAGTATGGTAAGGGAAGTATTTCTAGTTAAAGAATGAGACTAGATTACACAGCATGCCCTTCATATTCCTTAACCATGTGCCTACATGGGATGTGTCCAAGTTCTACCATTGGCAAGTAGAACAATCTCATCGGAGTAGGATAGAACTCCGGATTCAATGTTTTGCTACCATGGTCTATGTCGGTTATTGCCTATTCTCATCATATGGGATACCTATTAGCATTAGATAAGTTCTATGAGGTTTAGGTGGTGGTATGGGATGTTATCTAGAAATTGCACAATAGGCTTTGAAGGTGTTAGTAAGAGTCCCTAGGTCTTCTCCAAGACCATTAAATGAATTAATGATTTAATGACTTATGTTAGAAAGTATGTAAATGCATGAGTACCTAATCTAAAATAACTTAAGGATTCCTTAGCTAAAGTTTGAAGAGGGTGTATGGCATGATTTCTTCATGTCTTATCTATGGAAGTCTTGAGATTGACTCTAGTTAGGGAAGTTGGTTGTTGTGTTGGACATGATCTAAACTTAGGAAGTCTCAAGTATTATTTAGGTAACCATGAAGAGGGTGTATGGGCGTTCTCTTCTAGGAGTACGTAAGTAAGTCTTTTGATAACCTTGGTAGGGGAGATTGTCATATCTTATATGTTATGTAGGTTGGTGTGTTGTGGGTGTGTATGTGTCTCATTATGAGTAATCTTGAGGATCATTTAGGCACATCTAGAGAGGGTGTATGGGCAGTCTCTCTTTGTGTGACTTAAGTGAATCTAGCTTTTAGTGGGATGATTACATGCTAGAAGAGGTTTAAAATGAAGAGAAGATACTTCACTGTAACAGTGAAGAACAGTGAAGAACTTCACTGTACAGTGCTTCACTGTACAGTGAAGTGAGGTTACTGTAAAGTAACCCTTAAAAATGTGATAATTATTCTAAATGTTATCTTATGTGTTTCTAAGTTGTTAAATATTTTTCTTATGATTATAATATTATTTTTTAATGAAAAGAGCATATTTCCAATAAATGTCCATTTTTATGATTTTTATGCATTATGTCATGCTTAGTACATGTGGTTGTACTAATCCATGCTTTTATCTATCTATATAGTTATTGGTAGGTGAGGAGCATTTGGGAAGCAAGACTTGGACCGTAGCATTGTTCAAGAGAAGTTGAAGTATGTACTCATTTGACTAGAGGGCATATATGTCTTTTATGTTTCTTTTATGAAGTATTGTAATAGACTTAATAGTACTATATTTTCTAATTCGTATGGGCCGTGTCCCAAGTACTCTTGTGTCTAAGATTTATGAGATTGAGATTTAGCATTTCCTATTACTTTTATATGAAAGAGTTTTAAAAGTCTATGATATGTTTTTGTGAATTTTTTTTATTTCCGCACTACTTTTCACTATGTATATGCAATGAATGATATGAAAGGGCTTGTATAAGACCTCCGAGTGGTTGAGTACGCCGGTTATAATCCAAGATTGTGCCGTAACTTGTAGGGTGTGGTCTTGGGATGTGACAACCCTATCTAGAAGGACAATGCCTCAACCTGTGACCAGACTGACTGCACACAAATCATCCTTCTTTTCCTGCGAGACACTCGCCCGGATGGTTCTTACCACACTTAGGGCCAGTGGGGTAAGACTTGGTGCCTGAAACACTTCCATGAGACTTAGATCCTGGTGCTCTAACCTTCTGGTCATACCTATTCTTGGAGGATGGAACACTAGTTGACGAAGGGGATGGAGCTTAAAACTTCTGCTGACTCTGAGAGCGATTTCCACCACCCGATTTCTGTTGAGATTAGTCATAGTTCCCAGTCCTAACCTTCTTACTCTCCTTGGGCCATTCCCTAAGCTTATCACCCTCAACCTGCTGATCATGATTCATAAGCCTAGAGATGTTCATATCTCCCAATAACATAGCATTTCTTCACTCAGTCTTCACTAAATCCGACACTCCATACAAGAACATATTCATCTGAGCCCTGGAGTCAGCGACCATGTGAAGAGCATACATGGAGAGTTGGTTAAAATTGAGCCCATACTCTTGTACTGTCATGTTTCCCTGCCTCAAGTTCATGAATTCCTGAGCCTTTGCTTCTCTTAACACTATTGGGAAAAACCTATCCAGAAAGGTCTCACTAAAGCAATGCCAAGTAATAGGAGTTGCGTCTGTACCCCTATTTTCCTTCCACTGAGTGTACCAGATATGAGCAACATCCTTCAACTGGTATCATTCCAACTAAACCCGATCATTCCCAGTCACTTGCATTACCTCAAAGATCTTCTTGATCTCATCCAAGAAATTCTGAGGATCCTTATTAGTTTGTGATCCTAAGAACTCAGGCGGATTCATCCTAACAAAGTTACGAACCCTTGCTGCTGATCCACCATTTGCATTTACAAGAGCATGAACTCGATTGTTTTGGTTGGTCATACTCTGAGCCAACATCTGTAGTTAGTTTTAGCATTTGAGACTTTTTGATATGGGACAAGAGGAGCTGTGTTAGCCTTCCTGGCATTCGCATTCCTAACGTTATCTCTATGAGGATTCTTGATCGGGAACGTAAAATGGCGAGTTAGAATGGAATTAGATCATACCTTACGCACGATTAAGAGTAACAAGAAAATAAAGTTTTCCTAAAACACTTTGTAGTCTTCCTCTCATTAGATGTGGTGCACTTCACACCCATGAAAAGGACTTTACTTATTGCATCTTTTAAGAAATCCTAGGACACTTAAACCTAATGCTCCGATACAAATTTTTGTCACGCCCCGAGCTACCCCCAAGACGCGGACATGAAACCTAGGACCACAAGTGATCCCAAGCTAATCCTGTTGGCATGATCATGAGCATACTAAAGATAATAAATTTAATGCGGAAGATAAGTCATAATTTAAATTGAAAAGATGGGGAATACCGATATTCTATAACTGAGATATTTGAGACCAATGACTTTAATACAAAGGAAATATTAACTCAATACTAAGCTGAAACGAACTATGTTTGAAATAAGCCTCTAACTGACTAGAAATGTTGGGACAAGCCCCTGCTAAGTCTAGCAATAACTAAAACTAAATGACTAAAAAAGTGAAATGAACTCATGACTATTGTCCTTGGAGAATGAGGACTCACCACTGAATCTGCTGAACTGGAGATCGGTAATCGATATATGCGTGATCTGAATGCCGAGAACCTAAACCTACATCACAAGAAGATGTAGCGCACGTATGCATCAGTACTTGAAGGTACTGAGCATGTTGGATAGAGTAAAGCTGAAATAAAACATAACTCAACAAGCACAAAAGCAAGTATAGTTATCTAAACATTATTTACTGAATGCTGTGTAACTAAATGCAATGACCAATTTATAACATGTTGGAACTAAATACTGAATATACTGATAAATGGTCAATGCGATAGAGTCTGACTGAACTGTGGGAGCTACTAATAACCGATAATAAAACCACATGAGTTAAATGGATTCCGACATATACACCCCATCAAAGGGACCCAGTATACCCTTCTAGAGGTATAAAGGCATGTTGGCGTGATCACTAAACTTATTGCCCATAGAGGGGACTTACAACCTACTTGGCTAGTAGTTTTGGGACTAATTGCGTACGCTGAACCCTAGTCCAACTCGGTATTATACTACTCCCAATGAATTATGTAATTAAGACATTATGATTGAATTTCTGTAGATACTGGATAGCTCAAAACTGAACATGCAAACTGAATATGCAATAATTAATCTGATAATGATGCATTAATAACTGAGGTATGTATATATGAAGTAACTAGAATATCTGACCTAGCATTTGTAATTCAAGAACTAAAGAAATACATAGCTAGGTTTCTGAAATTCATGCGATAATCTGAGTTATAACATGGAAATCTGATTTGGAACATATAACTAATTAATTCATGAATTTCTGTTGAAGTTCTAGAAACCTTAGGTCTAATCATGATATGGGAATCAAGAATCTGACAGAAAACTAGGGACCCAATAGGTGAAAGTAACCCACTAGTGAAATCCCATATACCTGGTGATGAAATCCATGGAGAAATATTTAAATTTTGGGGCTGAACTGATGGAACCTTGTTGCATTCTTGAACTAGGGTTCTTGACCTTTTTCTCCTTTCTTGCTTCTAAGTTTTGATTTAATTTTTTGACTTAGGTAAGTTTTAGTTATGTTTCTAGGCTTAAACTAACAAAAATATGATGATTTAGGGTCAAAACGACGTATCTTGGGGTTTAAACAAAGTGGAAAAAGACCAAAATATCCCTGAGTTAATTGCTGTAGCACCAATCGACGACCTGGACTGACGGGCCTTCGTTCAATCGACGGTCCGTCGTTTGGGTCCGTAGGTTGGGTCTGATCGACAAGTCTTTACTTAAACGGTCATAATGTTTTACTCAAAGGTCTAGTTTTAGCAAACTCGGTGGCTATGGCAAACTAATTCAATTATCTATCATTTTATAGGTCATGCGACACCTAATTCATTTTGTTCTAAGAGTTATGATCAATTGAAGATGACCCAACTGCATTTTCCCCCAGAATAAAGGAGTATTCTTTGTCAAATCATACTACTAGAACAACAACATCAACTGTCTGCTAATTTCCACCTAAGGTCCGTAGGTCCATCTACGGACCGTAGTGGTCAATCGTGGTTCTTGTCAAAGAGTGGGTAAATGGGGTGTTGATCGACGGACATAGACTACGGACCGTATGTTGTTTGACACTTTGTCAAATTTTTTGGGCTGAGTTTTTGGGGGCTTCAGACTCAAATGACGAATGCACACTACGGGCTGTAGATCAGACTACGGTCCATCGATTGTAATCGTCGGTTGCACCTGCAGATTTTCTGAAAAGATTATTTCTGGTCTGTTTTAGATACGGGGTGTTATATTATCTCTGCATTAGTCATATCCCCTTCAGCATAGGTAGCTTGAGGACTTTGGGGGAATTGGTGGCATTTGGGGAACTTGAGGTCCTTGAGGTTCCGGAGGAGGAACCGCCTCATTCACATCCTCTTGGTCAACTATAGGAACTTGCTCACCAACGAGAGGAATTCTCTTGTTAGCTACTTCTGCCTACTCCCTTCTAGCGGGTGTCCTTCTCATATTCATTTCCTATAAACACAAGAGAAAAGGTTGAGAAAAGAAACTTATAGAACTCAACTCTATGGAACGACACTAGAGTAGTGAAGAAAGTGAAACTTCTATCGCCTTATACCCTCTCGCTGATGGATGTGTTGCAACTCACACCGATGAACAAGACTCTACTAGACGTGGCTTGTGAGACTTTTGAACCCTAAATTATTTCCCAAAACCTTATGCTCTGATACCAAGTTTGTAACGACCCGCAAGTACTCCCTAGAAGTTAGGGAAACCCTTAGGTCGGAACAAGGCGTACTTGACCTTTCAAATATCTTGTACTGGCCTCTTAGCTATCGTTCATCACATAAGACATGAAAAGTAGTGCGGAATTAACACTTTTCACGATGAATAATAATAAGGAAAAAATCTTTTATAAATACTAAAGGATTGTCTCATCGTCACAAGACAACTTAAAGACACGACATAATTAGCGTAGGTACATGGCCCTTTACATTGAAATAAGTACATAAATAGTCTTATACAAGTCTTAAAGAAGAACTTAAAGGAACATAGACTATGCCCTCGAGTATGAGGACATACTTAGTCTTGAGAGATTCGATTCCCAAGCTTGCCTTATAACCTTCAATTTGCCTCCAACCTATACTTATAGAGTATAGAAAAGTATGGGGTTAGTATAAATATTCTACTAAGTATGGTATTATGCAAAATCATGCAAAAAGGGACAATTTAGGTGGACCATACAAGTCATGCTATTTTAGCACATAAGGTAAAACTTCATTTTTTCCTAACATAGGAGCATACTTACACTAAACCCAAAATCACATATGAACTACTCCTATCCTAAGTTACCCTAAGGCTTCACTAAGTAAGACATAAGGGGATTTCCCATACAATCTCCTCAATACATAACTAAGAGATCCTTAAGACTACTAAGTATAAGCATACCTCATTTCATTTATACAAGTCACCACTCAATATAAAAAAACTATCAAAACATACATATAATTATCAACTTCACATAAGAGCCATCCTCCATAGAAACCTCCAATTTACACGTGGTGCAATGTGAAAGTAGCATCCTATTCTACCACTTACACTTAGTTCTCCTTAGGAATAACCTTAGAATAAGCACATCACATTCATCACATACTAAGCTTTCATCATTAAAGTCATAACATCAACATGCTTCATTAACTTTTAACATAAAGTCACATTACTTTCATTTACATCATATCATGACCCATTCATACATTTCATATAAGGACACACCAAGACTCCCTCCAAATGTCTACATGTGAAATGTATAGGTAGCATCCCATTCCACCACCTACCCTAAGTAGTACACCCATAAGAAGACTTAGTTCATTTACGTACATTTGTGGGGGCTAGCTTTAATCGACATAGACCATGAGAGCTTGACATGGAATCCCTGTACTAACCCTTACCCGATGAGGGATCCCTACTAGCCTAAGGTAGGATCATATTCTTTAGCCTTTACATGGATTATACAATATCTACACCTACGCGGGCGCATAGTTAAGGATAAGGAGATTTCTACTAAGTAACTCATTTTATGCTAACGAGGAGCACCCATCTCAAGAGGTACATTGGATACAACATCATTCATGCATTCAAGTGACATACCTCGGAAATTCCATGACCTATACTAGAGCCTCATATGTTGTATAATGATGATTTAAGACCTAAAATATTGTATATAACTTGTTTGAGAAGTATTGGAGCCATAGCATTAACATCCGTAAACTAGCAAAATTTAACTAGTTGACGTCCCTATGTTTTGTGAAGGTTTTGGAGGGTCAGATGAAGTCTAAAACTTGTAAAAAGACATTGAATAGGTAGAGTGTAGTATATAGGTCAAAACTTACAGTCATGACACCCCAAAGATCACCGGAAGGGTCCTTGGGGAGAACGCGAACTTGGGCGAGAAAGCTGCCAAGGTAGCTGCGCACAGTCGGATTATGGTGGCTGCTGCGCGACGCGCAGCAATCACGTGGGGATTTGAAGTTAGACTCGCAACAGGGGGCTGTAACTAGGTCTACGGACTGAACTCAAAATTCAAAAATAGAATGGTGAATTAGCCTTGCGAGGCGCACCTACTTCCTAGGTCGTAAAAACTCGTATTTTTGGTTTTTTGACTTCACAGAAAGACCCATTCAAGTGAGGGGTCTTTTGGGTAATTTTATGGGTGACTAAGTAAGGTCTTAGGGTCAGTTTTAGGTCAATTTTAAACAAAAATCAAGTTCCACTTGTTGAACTCAAAAATCTCGCTCTCTCCCAAATTCTCTCTTCCTTCAAAACTCCATTGAAGACCCATAGAGATCCAAGAAGAAGATCAAGCCTTCAAGTTTTTCAATCCAATTACGTGGATTTCTCACATATAAGTTATGGTTTCTTTCACTCTTGGGATTCCTTTCCCCAAGAGGTCCTTCAAAAAGATGATTTCTAAATCCCCCAAATACAAGGGTTTTTCTCCTCACATGGGTCTTCTTTCTAAAAGAAATTGTGGAATTTGTGATAAATTGTGACTAATTAATGTTGTTTAAGTATGTATTGATGACTAATTGATGATTTACTATGAGATTTCCCTTGACCCATGTTCCTCCCGTAAATTCCTAATTTCTTGGATTGATTAAGTTTAAATGATGAGGGTGATGAACATGTCACTTGTTTACTTTGATTTTAGTTATCTTAATACTTCATGAATTACCCCATTTCATATGTTGGTTGTGAGTTCTTGGGTATTGAAGTATGGATTCCCATGAAGGTCAATGAGGTATGATCTTGATCCTTCTTTGGTCTCAATTGTGGAAGGTGAAACTACTTAGATGGTAATGATGCTATAGCTAATTATGTTGTTGTGATGTTTGTGAGAAGAATCCATCATCCCTAACCCTAGATTAATGAATTGTCTATGAAGTATGTAATTATGTTATGATCTGATTATTATATGATTAAATGCAGTTTCTCATGATTATAAAAAAATGTCTAAAGTGAAAGGGTATTTCTCATTTGTGATAACCTATGAGCTATTATGACAAGACGTCTACATAAGGGTCTAGAAGAGACTAATGTTAACTTGTATGATGAGATTATATGATTTCTAAATGGAATAATTGCTTGGCACCGAAAGAAATGTAAATGAGATGGAGATCTCAGATTAGTAAGTCCGTCCTCCCACATGGGTTCCTCACGTTAGTAAGTCCGGATTCTCGAATAATGTGTTGTCTCATGAGATGGAAACCTCCACGTTATTAAGACAAGGGTTCTAGAAACAATATCATTGTCCCTTAACTATGTGCCCACATAAGACTCTAGCTTAGTGGATCCACCTAGATAGCTATGTACGAATGGTTACACCTTAGGAATGTGTTAACCTGTCTTTTCGGTATGAGAGTAGAACACCGGATTCAATGTAGCTCACATCATCTCATATTGGTTATTGCACTTCTTTCCCTAATGTAAAATTAAATGAACAAGTTAATTATGTGATCTCTTATTAGAGTTTTCTTGAAGGCTACTACATAGTGTGAGGGAGGGTATGGGACTTCTCTCACTCATTGCATATGTGGGATCCTAAGGGATGGTTCTAGTAATGTTCTTTTATGATTATGATTATCATTATGATTATGTTTATGAGATATGAATAATATTCATGTATTAAGGTTATGATGACTTTAAGAGAATATGTTGTAAGTATGAGGTGGGTTGCTTATTGTGATACTTAGCCTTGGATAGGATTAAGGAATTCTATCTTTGGCATTGCACAAGTATTGCTTGGATAATCTACATGTTGGTTAGCTGATATGTTGAATTGACTTATTATGCTTCTTATATATGCATGTTGAGTTAAATTGATAGAAAGCATGATATTTTACTAAATTGTCATTTTCTCATGCATTGATGATTTTGTGCATAGGAGTCATACTTAGTACATTTAGGTGCGCTTGAAATGTCTTTAAGCCTTTACTAATTATCACATATTAATATAGGTCATAGGGTCTATCACTTATATAATAATCATCATAGCTCCATAGGAATTGCATGAGTATTTTCCTTTCATTACAATTCACACATGTACAGAATCACATTATGATAAGGCACATAGGTAGATCATCACCATCCTTATATCACTACATCATAGCCAACGACTCACAAGACATAGATCAAGACATTCCAATTCAATATCATACCAGCCCTAAACAATCATATCATAAGGTATACTTCAATACAACTTCATCACTAAACACAAGTATCATATTTGAAGTAAAGGATTGAGATCACAAGACTTACCCCAATCTCTTTCAATAGCCATCATAAAGGTTTTACCATAAATCATCCAATTCAACCCAATAATGGGTATAATATCATCATACAATAGTAATTAAAACAATAATGAAGTCAATTGCATCATTTCTATCCCAACTAACATCAATTCATTACCTAGGGTTAAGGGAAATAGGGTTCATCATGACATCTTCAAGAAATAGATCCAATACCAACAATACATTACCTTAGGCTTTCCATGAACAACTCTAACAATCAATACATCGATCAATTCCCATTTATTCATAAACCAGATCCAAGATTTGGGGAATTTGGGGAAAGGACATGATCTACATGAAATTCCATCAATTAACATCAATGACCCAACAATATACACTATATTAGTCATAGGCAATCACAATTAACCATAATCAACCATCAATTTGCAGTTCAAAAGAAAACCCATTAGAATAGAGAAACCCTTGGAATTGGGTGTTTGAGAAATCAACTTTGAGAGGAACTCTTGGGGAAAGGAATCCCAAGAGTGAAGAACCCATACCTTAATTAATTTTAATCTGTGAAATTCAAGTCAAATCCTAGAGAAATTGGTCTTCTTCTTCAAGCTTTCTTCTACCTTCAATGGAGGTTGAATAGAGAGAGAAAGTAGAGAGAGGTGAAAACTTTTGGGATTTGATTTGAGTATTTGATTTGAGTGAATGAATGTGAGGAAAACCTGATTTAAAATCAATATATAGACCTCCAATGAAATACCCAAAAGATCTATCACTTAAGTTGACCCTTTAATGAAGTGAAACTTGAATTCCAATTTTCAGATTTTCATCGGGGAACAAGTCCACGACGCGGAGTTGCTCCGGAAAGATTTTCTAAATTATATTTTTCGAGACAATGGAGTCCGCGACCTTCCCGTGACTCAGACTTGAAATTTGACCAAGGGACATCCATGTCCGCGATGTGGAATTTTTCTCCTATGTGTAATTTGGTTGCTGCCTTGGCAGCTTGCCAATCCATGTTTGGGGTCCTTTCGTGGACCCTTAGGGCGACCCTTGAGGGGTCGAACCTAAAACTTTTCATTCTACATACTAGGTGTAAGACCCCGAAAATGAGATTAGGTGTCTAGATCCTAACATGTTTGTCTTAATGTTATAAGGTCCTAAAATTCCTTATTATGTGATATAGAGGCAGTGTGCAAAGTTTGAAGTGATTTGGAAGTCGAACGTCAAGGGACGTCCCAGACGTTCGACGAATAGTCGCTTATGTGCCTCATGTGTGTATGCATGCCTAAATTGTATGAAATGAGTCTAATAAGTCTTGAAATGGTTTAAAATGATGTTTAATGCTGTTATATGAAGTTTCGTGAAGTTCGGAGGTCAAACGCCCAAGAACGTCCAAGGCGTTCGAAAGATAGCCCCTAAGACGTTCATCGTATGTCATGTTGGTGTCAAGGCTGTTTGGACGTCTTGTAGGTGTTTGTTTTGGATGAAATTTATGTGGAATGTCTATAACATGTTAAGGTTTGTAGTCGCGTTGGAAACGTTCAGGTAAGACTTCTAAAGGGCCCCACAAGAGGCCTCAAAAGAAGGACCCAAGGCTGCCTAAGACACTGCCTGGGCAGTGTCCCTTGACGGACCCAACGACGGATCGTTGGTCCCCCAACTGCCCGTCGAGCAGGTCTAGTCAAAGGGGACTTGCCTTGGGCAGGTCTTAATCCAATTGTTGGCTAAGTGTCAAGCGACGGAGGCCAGCCACGGCCCGTCAAGGCCATGACGCCCCGTCAAGGCCATCGTCGAGAGTGACCTGTATTTGGCAGGTGCGTGCTGTAACTTAAAGGGGTGAATGGGAAATTCACCACACGTCCTAAACTGATTGTTATGGGTTTATTTAAGTAATTTTGGGTGTATATAAGCCATCCAAAACGTGATGAACCCATTCATAAATCCTCTCACATGTTTTAAGCCTTTCCCTCCAAAAATGTTCTCTCTAAAACCACCATTGTTGGTGAAGCTCAAGAGCTGCTTGGAGATGAATTTTCTATGGATGAATCATGAAGTGTTAGAGGTTTTTAACTAGACAAAGGTATGGCAATCCTTCATCTTCAAGTAACCTTTCACTTGGAGAGTTCTTCTCAATGTTTTTCAAAGAAATCTTATGATCAAGTTTCCAATCTTCCAATCTAGCCATGGGTTCTTTCTCAAAATGGTTTTAATGATTTAATCATGATAAATTGAAGTTAATACAGTGATTTGAATGTGATTTCACTCCAATTGCATGATGAACCCATCTTCCTTCCGAAATTGGTTTAGCTCTTGCATGGGCTTTGTGATTATGGCTTGTTCTTGATTAATTGGTGATTCTCTTACGTTGAATTGCTTGTCGTTATTGTTATTGACATTAATTGATGGTGAATTGATGATGATCAGTCCATGATGATAAATATATGAAGATTTGAATATGAATAGCCTATGTTTCTACATGTTGTCTTGAAGTCGATTGTGAGATCGGTTGTGTAGACTCTTAATTATGTATGAACTGTTGTAGCTACTGTTTTAGGGTGATATAATGGATGAATTTTGTAGATATAAATCCTTAATGATCAAATTAAGAATGGCTTGCATGAATGGATATAGATTTCCTTTAGGCTATGAAGTCAAAAAGCTAAGTGTGTGATAGATCTTGAATTGTGATTAGATGAAGCGTGATATTAGTCTTGATTTCCTATCTAATTAGCTACTTCCTAATGAGTGTATTGTTTATGAAATATGAATGATGATCAAACGCTTAGATAGTTCATAGTATTGGTAAAGTTTTCTACACTCTAGCAAATTGATAAGCCTAAATACCTTTGTTGTAACCTTAATCTTGAAGGTATGTAATCATGATTTCAATATGGTTAAATGTAGGTTTAACTACTGCCTTAGGCTTATATATGTATGAACTATGATTTAAAATCAATGTAAGGGAAGTTAGCTAATGATCTACGTTATTCTACTTTCCTAGTATGTTGATATGTTGTATTATGTTATGGTATAAAATCTTGTAGCGACTTATACATGGTTCTTATATGTTTAAAGTAAATTTATCTACTGCCATATATGTTTTTTATTGATGAATAAGGTGTATTGATCAATGATGATCAAAGGGTGAGAAATTGGTAAGAATGCTTAATTCCTCTACTCTTCTACTTCTCTATTCTTTATAGAAATGTTGATGAAGCCTTGTATAGAATTGTGTGGTATGGTACACTTATGGTGGCGGTGTTTACCTTATTGTCATTATATATGTGTTGACCATGGCTTTGAAGGCAAATTGATTGACTTATGAACATGTGCTTAAGATGATACTATGAGAAGCTTATGCTTACTTTCCTATTCTAGTTGTGAATTAGGTTGTGTGGCTATTGTTTGAGTATGAGTATAACCATGTTAGGGTAAAGTATAGGTGCTGCCATTGATGTGTTAAAAAGGTTGATAGCCTTTACTTATGTACCCCTTATATGATAGTGTAAATAGCCAAAGTTAGGAGTCTTGATTACATTGTATATATTGTTTTGTATCCTATGCTATAGTGTTGTGTGCTATGTGCTTGAAGTGTAATGTGGTCTAATAGGGTGGCTGACTTAATAAGTTATTGATAGACATTATGTGATCATGCTGATCAATGTACACACACTCTCACTTACATGCATGTTATAAGTAGTATAAGTCATTGTGTCTAAATGAAAGGTAGTTTTCATATTCACTAGTGTCTACTACTATGCATATTAAGGTGATGTTTATGAAAGTATGATTTGTATTCCTTACTAGGATGACTTGATATGCGTACTAGTACGGGCAAGTGTATGGAACCTTGTCTATGCATTGCACATGTGTATCTTGATAGGATAGTTCCTAGGTTTGGTTTCTTATGTATATGAAGGATAATTATATGAACATGTTATGAATATGATGTATATGATATGATGAAGTATGAATGTGTATAGTGTCTTAGTAGGTTATATGAAAGTATTGCTCATATAGTTATGCCTATAGACTTATGCATTGATATATGAACATGTGTGACATTATGTGTTATGTGAAAGGTTTGCTCACATCTATGTATAAGCTCACACACATGGATGATCTAGTTAGTGAGAGGGGCCTTTCTAGGGGTGCCCAAGAATACTCCAAAACTAGATAGTTGCTTGAATATGCTATAAGCATATGAATGATGAATATCCTAAGCCTATGTTTTTATAAATAAAGGTAATAAAGGCTTTTCAATAAAGGGAACTTAGCTTATCACCGAGTGAACTTGACATTGAGAGGTGTTGACTTTCCTTGGAGGAAGATTCATCATTTTTCCCTTATAGAGTGTTGACTTCCTTAGAGGAATACTCACCTATGGACCTACATGAGGTGTTGACTTTCCTTGAGGAATATTCACTCATGCTTTCTCATGAGGTGAGGCCCCAATTACCAAATGGATTGTAGAGGGAATACATATCTCTTAGTTTCATAAACTATGATTGCCACATAGGATCTAGCTAAGTGAATTCACTTAGGATGCTATGATATATGTTAATATTCTACCTTGGCTAGGTGGTAACACCTTCCTTTGGTGTAAGGCTCACAACACCAAATTCCATGTTTAGCACCCATGGTCTTAGTGTCGGTTAAGGCTATAGTTTCCATAAAGTTAAAATGGACAATGGAAGTAATTGAATAGGATCCTAACTAGGAGGACATAAGGCAAGTTACTTAGGATAGGTGGAAATAATGAACCCATATTGACATTGCCCAAGTGACTCCTTAGGAAGTCTTAGGAAGGTGCCCTAATGCATATGATTATGTATGTGTCCATTATGTATGATATTGTAGTCTTGGTTTGGCTATGTCTATATTGCACTATACTTATATGATGGCATGTGTTGTCTTGTATAGATGCTATGTATGGCCTTCTCTTGTGTTGCTAAGGTGATACATTGCACCAAGTATCCCTAAAGGATTACTTGGGAGGCTAATGAATTAAAAGGAAGAGTTCACTGTAAAGTTGATGGAGCTCATTGTAAAGTGACCTCAAATTGTACTTAAATTCTATAAGTGGTTTTTCTATGATGTTTGGCCTTTGATTGTGTTTCTATGAAGTATGTGAATGATATAAATGATATTTATAAAGGTTTTATGATGATTTACTCAAAATGGCATGAAGTATGATTTCAAAGAAAATGCCCCTTTTAATGCATGTTTTTGCATGGTTGCCATACTTAGTACATACTTGTGCTAATCCCATTCTTCTCTACTTTTTACACAAAGTGTAGGTGATGGATGCTTAAGGGATGTCTTGAATGGTGAAGAGCTTGATAGATGATTCTCAATCTCAATGAAAGGAATCCTTAAAGTTCAAGGATGTCCTACTTACGTATTTAAAGTAAAGTCTTTAAAAATTGTATAGTTCTGTAATGTGTCTTATGGGCCGTGTCCCTAATAAACTCTAAAGTTATTGAGTCTAAGATGGCAAAGAGACTTAGAGTCTAAATATGTATTATGACTTATGTTTTATATATATATGATGTGATGGTTCTAGCATATGATGTGCTATGAAAAGTTTTAAATTTTCCGCTAATTTTACTATGCCAATGTAATGAATGATATTAGAGGCTTGTCTTAGACCTCCGAGAGGTCGACGACGCCGGTTACAATCCAAGATTGTATCCTATCTTCTGGGGTATGGTTTCGGGTTGTGACACTAGGTTTTACCTATTTAAAGTTATTTTATAAGTTTTAGACCTCATGCAACACCTCAAAACCTTCCCGAAACCTAAGGACATTTCACTAGTTAAATTAGACAAGATTCCGTACGTCGTGGACGTTTCTTGATGTCCTGAGTCCGAAACATCCTAAATGGCTTATTAACATTATTATAGGCCTTATGACATGTTACTAACCTTAGATCAACATTTGAGTCTCTAGTTAAGGTCATAGACATTCGGAGTGTTAAAATGAGCTTCCTCAAGAATCTGATCTCTCAATTTATCAACATCGGGCACACACAATCTCCCTTGGTACCTAAACACTCCATCCCCCCTTGGGTGAATGACTCACTCATATTTCGAACAACCGATTCTGTCAAATCCATCAATAATGGATCAAGGTGTTGGTTAGACTTCACCTCAACCACAAAAGACGACTCGGAGTTATGATGTACCACAACACCACCATTAGCAGAATCTTCAATTCGTACGCCTAAACGAGCCAACTTATGAACATCCCACACTAGGTTTCCCTTGGCTTCTTCCACATGGGACACACTTCCCTTTGATAAAAGACATAGAGCATTTGCTACCACATTAGCCTTGTCGGGATGATAGGGAACACTCATGTCGTAGTCTTTCAAAAACTCTAACCATCTCTTTTGCCAGAGATTCAACTCCTTTGGAGTTAATACGCATTGAAGACATTTATGGTCCGTATACACATCGAAATGTATCCCATAGAGATAATGCCTCCATATTATCAAGGCAAAGACCACGACCGCTAACTCAAGGTCATGAGTCGGATAATTCTTCTCATGAATCTTGAGTTGCCTAGAAGCATAGGCTATAACTTTGCCATGTTTAATAAGAACACACCCCAACCCAACTCGAGAAGCATCACAATATACAATGAAGCCCTTAGTACCCTCCGGTAAAGTCAACACCGGAGCGGAGGTAAGCCTATCCTTCAGCTCTTGGAAGTTTCTCTCACATGCTTTCGACCAATCAAATTTCACATTCTTTTGAGTCAAGTTTGTCAAAAGGGAAGAAATGGATGCAAACCCGTCGACAAACTTTCTATAATAACTGGCTAGGCCTAAGAAACTCCTAATATCCATAGGAGTCAAAGGTATAGGCAAATTTTTCACCGCTTTGGTCTTCCTTGGATCAACCTCAACTCCCTTACTAGAGATAATATGACCAAGAAACGCTATCGACCTCAACCAAAATTCACACTTGCTATATTTGGCAAAGAGTAGATGCTCCTTACGAACTTGCAAATCAACCCTCAAATGCCCCATATGATCACCCTCACTATTCGAAGACACAAATATATCATCAATATAGATAATCACGAATGCATTAAGATAGTTTCGGAACACACTATTCATGAGATCCATAAACGCCACCAGGGCATTAATAAATCCAAAAGACATGACTAGGAACACATACTGACCATATCTAGTTCAAAAAGTCGTCTTGGGAATATCTTCACCTCTCACCCTATATTTGTGAAATCCCGATCTCAAGTCGATCTTTGAAAAGTAACTCACACATTGGAGTTGATCAAATAAATAAATAATCCGAGGGAGAGGATACTTGTTCTTGATTGTAACTTTGTTTAGTTGACGGTAATCGATATACATACTAAGGGAACCATCCTTCTTCTTCACAAACAATACCGGAGCACCCAACGGAGAAATACAAAGCCGAATGAAACCATTGTCTAGTAAATCTTTGAATTGAGCCTTTAAATTCATCAGTTCGGCCGGAGACATCCAATAAGGAGGAATTGAAATGGGATTTGCATCCAGTAATAAGTCGATACCAAAATCAATTTCCCGTTCTGGAGGAATACCGGGAAGATCATTAGGGAAGACATCCGAAAATTCTCTTACTATAGGGACCGACTGAATTGGAAGAATTTCAGATTCTAAATTTTTGACTCTTACAATATTGTATAAACACCCTTTAGAGATCATCTTACAAGATTTTAATCACGAAATGATACGACCTCTAGCAATCGAATTTCCCCTTTTCCACTCTAAGACGGGTTCATTAGGAAAGTTAAACTTCACCACCCTTGTTCTACAATCTATGGAAGAAAAACAAGCATGCAACCAATCCATTCACAAAATGACATCAAAATCAACCATATCAAGTTCTACTTATTCCACATGAGTAACTATATTGGGCAACATTATAGGACAATTTCTATATACTTTCTTAGCAATAACCGACTCACCCACCGGAGTAGACACCATAAATGGTTCATTCAAGAAATTGGGAAAAATGTCAAACATTTTAGCTACTAAAGGAGTAAAAAATGTCAAGGTAGAACCGGGATCAAGTAAATCATATAAATCAACAGAAAATATTTTCAACATACCGGTCTCCACATCGGGCGAAGTCTCTTGCTCACCCTTATAGTGGAGAGCATAAAAGTGATTCTTCTTTGGTCCATCAACATTTGAACCACTTGCTTGAGCTTTCCCACTACCTTTGTCTTGACCCTTCAAATTAGGGCAATCTCTAACCTTGTGTCCACTCTTTCCACAACTAAAGCAATTGTCCATCCCAATGAGGCAATCAGCATAATGCTTCTTGCCACACATTCCACAAGTTGGCTTCTTGTTTGGTGAACTAGTACCCCTTCCCTTTTGAGGATTATGTTTCGACACCCAATCATCACGAGCATTAGGGAACTTGGAAGGAACTTGATTAGAAAACCTCTTTTTGAACCTAGGCTTGACTTGGATATCAAGCCTACCCCTTGAAGAACCACCATCAAATGACTTTGCCCTATTGGCATCTCTACTCTTCAACTTAACCCTTTTCTCCTCCATTTGTTGTGCATGAACCATGAGACCCAAAATGTTCATGTTATCATGTAGCATATCCGAACAACATTCTTCTTTCAAGTCATCGGACACTCCCGTCACAAAGCGGCTCATCTCATCCCGCGGGTCGGAAACCAAAAATGGAGCATATTTAGACAACTTAGTAAATTTCAATGAGTAGCAAAGCACACTCATACCTCCTTGATGAAGGTTGATGAATACTTCCACCTTAGCTTCCCTCTTCTCCCTTGGAAAGAACCTGTCAAGAAAAGCCTTCTTCAAAATCTCCTATGTCACCGGACCACCCCTCAAAGGCCTATAGTCTCTCCATTGAGTGTATTAAGTTTGGGCCACGTCCTTGAGTTGGTAGGTGGCTAACTCGGACTTTTCACTAGTATTTAACCCCATAGCATAGAGGATTTTGTAGACTTCATCAATGAATTCTTGGGGGTCTTCCTCCACTTTGGACCCATAGTAATTAGGGGGATTCATCCTTGTGAAATCCCTAAAACGGGAGGCCATGGTGCTAACATGTTGGTTTCCTCGGGGTACCACCTCCCGGTTAGCTTGGGTCGTCATGGCTTGAGATTGAGTAGTGACGGCTTGTGCTTGAGTGGTAATTTCTTGGGCCATTTGGAGAAAGGCTTCCCTTATATCCACATCCATCATGGACGGAGGATTGGACTGAGCTTGATCATCATTAGAAACTTCTTCAAAAGGAGGATCTTGATTGCAACGGGGAGGAACTCCCGCATTAGGAATCTCTTAATAAAGTCTTCACGCGGCTGCCCTTCGAGTATTCATACCTATAACAAAAATAAGAGGTTATTTTAGAGCACGCATAAAGTAGACTCCAGAGGTACGACAATGGATTTCCAAGAAAATGAGAATTTCCTAAGCATCATATAGCTTCTCACTCATAAGTGTGGTGCGCTCCACAATTATGAATAAGAACCTACATAGACGTGGTTTAATGAGGCATAATTACTAAACATATTCAACCTCATACTCATACCATGCACATATCCATATCAAGTAGACAAATACTATCATACCATGCATAAGGAACATAAGCATAACCATATACATTTGAACACCTTTCTAAAACTTCCATCAAGAGATACTTGTGCAATGTATATGCGAAGTCCCATACCCCCACCTACACTAAGCAACTACCCTTAGGTTATCCTAGTTAGGGTCCTTCTTTTACTTCCATTGTCAATTTTACTTTAGGGAAACTATAGCCTTAACCGGCACTATGACCATGGGTGCTAAAAATGGAATTTTGTGTTGTAGATACTTACACCAACGTAAAGTTCTCCACTTAGCCTATGTAGAACATTAATATATATGCTAGCATATTAGGTGAAATTCACTTGATAAATCCTCATTGGCAAGCATAGTTTATGGAACTAAGAGATATACATAACCCTCTACATGATCATTATCATTGGAGCCTCATCTCATGAGAAACCATGGGTGGATCTTCCTCAAGGAAAGTCATAACCTCATGTGGAACCATAGGTTAATGTTCCTCCAAGGGAAGTCAACACCTTATGAGAAAACAATGGTGAATCTTCCTCCAAGGGAAGCCAACACCTCTCATTGTCTAGTTCACTCGGTGCTAAGCTAAGTTCCCTTTATTGAAAAGCCTTTATTACATTATTTCATAAAACATAGGCTTAGGATATTGACTCCTCATATGCTTATAGCATATTCAAGCACCTATCTAGTTTTAGGGTACTCTTGAGAACACCTTTCATGTGCCCCTCTATTGACTAGATCATCATACATGTGTGTGTGTATACATATACGTGAGCAAACCTTTCACATAACACATTAGTGTCACACATGTTCCTATATCAATGCATAAGTCTATAGGTATAACTATATGAGCAATGTTTTCATATAAAATCACCAAGACACTATCCACATTCATACTTCATCATATCATATAATTAACATCATATCATATAAGTCATATTCATTACATACTCACACATTCATATGCATGTACTTAGAAGACCAACCTATGAACTATCCTATCAAGGTACACATGTGCAATGCATAGACAATATCCTTAAAGTAAGTTCTAGTCATTATGCACCTGCATTAACTGTCATCATATTTAACATTAAAAAGACTCATCATAGGCAGCAAGTATACATAAACTTAACATTACCATTTACATGCTCATAACATTAGCCATACAACCTAGATAATAGCTAGAATAGGAAACTAGGCATGGGCTTCACATTGGGTGATCATCCCCAACACATATTCATAGTTTAATTGCCTTCAAGACCATGATCACATCACATATATATTTACAATAAAGTAAACACCGCCACCATAAGTGGACCATAGCACACAATGTCATACAAGGCTTCATCAACTACAAATACTATAAGAAAGTAGAGAAGTAGAGAAATAGAGCAATTCTTACAAAATTCGTTAGTCTTTGATCATCATTGATCAATACAAATCTTTCATCAAAAATTCAAGTATATGGCAGTAACTAAAAGTATCTCTTCATAGACGAAATCATACATTCATACCCTATAAAGTCTATATTACAGTGAATACCAAGCTATAAAAAGTAGAGATCAAGTTATTCAAGTATCAATCCACATTGGGACAACAACACATAATCCATAATCATAACATATTATGGGCAGTAGCTAAAGTACAATTAATCATATACGAAGTCATGCATAAGCTACTATAAGATCATGCTACTAATATCTACATTACATCATCAATTCACTAGCAAGTAGAGAAACATAGATCACTTACCAATCTCCCTTGCTTTGATCATCAATTATACATACTCACAATTCATCAAAAATACACATATAAGGCATTAGTTAAAGAGACCATAACTTAAACAAAATCCTACTACAATTTCCAAGAAATCGATATTACAGTGAGCATTTAGAAGAACATAGGTTAGTCTTTGAAACCATTAAACCTTCATGTTCATGGGTCACTAATCAATAATTCACCATTACTATACAATATATACATTGTATATAAGCAATCCAACATGCTATAATTATAATTCAATCAATACAAAGTCACGATCACAATGCCCATACATAGGCTGAAACGAGAGTTGAAGGGGACATGGGTTCATCATGCAATTGGATTGAAATCCACGTTAAAAATGAAAACATTATCATCAATTTATCATTATTAATCCTTTGAAAATGTTTTGAGAATGAACCCTTTGCTAGATTGAAGAAGAAGAAATTTTATCATGAAACTTCGTTGTAAAACATTGAGAGGGACTCTCTAGATTGAAGATTAACTAGAGATGGAGCATCACCATATCTTAATGGAGAAGAATACCTCTAAAACTTGGTGAAGAACCCATGGAAATCCAAACTCCAAGATGTTCTTGAGCTTCACCTTCAATGGAGGTTCTAGAGAGAATATTTTTGGGAGGGAAATCTAATTTGTGTGAATTTAATTAGGAATAGGGTTGTCACGTTTTGATAACCTAAATACACCTAAAAATAACCAAATAAACCTTGTAGGGTCAGGTTATCACGTGGGGTGAATTTACCATTCACCCAATAATGGGACAGCGTGCATGCAGTTAAAATGCAGCCTGCATCGATGGCCAGCCATCGACGCCCCTTAGGTCCATCAACGGGCCGTTGGTGGCCTCCGTCGTTTGGGTCTGAGGCGGTCCTTTGGATGAGACTTCTCTAGGCTAAGTCCCAATCGACGCTTCACTATTTACGGGGCGTGGTGTACCACGGACCATCCCTTGGCTCCGTCGATTGACACAGCCAAGGCAGTGTCTAAACAACATTTGGGTACTTATTGAGGGATTTTTGTGGGCCCCTTGGGGAGTCATACCCGGACGTTTCCAACGAAAATATATAACTTAACATGTGAACTACCTTCCACATCAGTTTTACCCAAAACAAACACGTACAACAGATCCAAACATGCAAGGCACACTCAAGACATACAAGCACGTCTCAAGGCCTAATTTTCGAATGTCTTGGACGTTCTTGGACGTTTGACCTCCAAACTTCATGAAACTCAACATAATTCCAATAAACATCATTATTACTCATATAAATACTTAATAAGACAATGAAACACATATTAGCTCATAAACATTTCTAAGTCCTCTTGGTGACTACTCGTCGAACGCCTTGGTCGTCCCTTGACGTTTGACTTCCAAATGACTTCAAATTACCCATTCATACATTAAAACACTTAATTAACAAGTTAACAAACTTATAGGCACAAGTGAGGAGCTAGACACCATAACTCATTTTGCGGGTCTTACAATTGGGAACATTCGTCCTCGAATGACACTTAGAACACTTTAGCCACAACAAGGACTTCAATGAATCATAGAGCAACTCACATTATTCATAAAATAATCACATAGAAGTCAATGCACCAAACTTAAAAGGAACACACACTTCAAAAAATTTAGCACTCAATGCAACACAAGCAAGAAAAACCTTTATTCACTCACTCTTTAATGCATCATACACATAGGATCTTGTCATCTTCATAGGATAAACATCCTTCTCCTAATAATAATATGGTCTTTAAATTTCAATTCATCAAGAGATCATCATGCAACCATCTTTAAGTCACACTTACGTAGTTTCAACACCACTCAAGAAACAATTAGGCACTCATACTTCAATGCACATAGACTTTAGTTAAATAGGTTGAAAATGGATTCTTATTAGTTAGGAATAATGCCATAGGAACATACTCAACCATACAATGCTTAGTTATGTTTTAGGGAGGAATGTCCTTCTCCTCAACATAATTACATGTCTGATGAGTTCATACCCAAGAAATTGCACAAAGGTCAACTTTACTGTAACTTAAGAATTTCTCAACTTTTAATCATGGCATGCTCAAACATTCTTCCTAGTGAAGACAAAATGGCAATTCACACAACACACATTACAACAATAGGAAGCCATTTCACATAATTTCAATTTTTAGCCTAACCCTAACTTTCATAACCATGCATAAATTTGGAACAATTTCACAATTTATAGGCACACACAAGGATATTAGCTATACATGCCATCACTTTTTCAAGAGTGAACCTACAATAATGCTTCTAAATTCATAGAAGACATATTTTTCAAGAGACTCGTCATTTTTCACTTTAAAGGAGCTCAATTCCTCATTAAAAGGATAGACATTAGACGTTAAGAGTGACTTCCAACATGCTTCTTACCTTATCTCATGAAATTAAATGCACAACTACCATATCAAGATGCACAATCAACATGAGAAAATCATGAATTAATCAAAATTTCTTTTCAAGAACTTTAGAATCTTCAAAATACTCTTAAGATAGTGTCAATCAAGACATATAAAAAAAAAGAGGTCATGCAATTCATATTTTATACAGGACTCTTATCATAAATAAGCTTACTAAGAATTCATTAGTTTCAAGCTCAAGTACGAATAGAAGGACATGGTAGAAATATCTACAACCTTAATACTCCATCACCATCCCCCACTTAGGGTAAACCCAATCAAGAGCAACTTAACCCAACCTTAAGAGGATCTTAACTTATCAACCTTCATTTTCATCACATAAAAGTGATTAAATTTTTTAGATGAACTTACAGCATCTCAACCTAGGAATACCAAAGGCATTCTAAACCTTATTATCGATGCAAATTATCCCCAATCATCAAGTTAGGTCATACTATTCAACCACATAAGGTTTTCAACAATACAATAGACACCATGGTCATACAACATTAGGGAAAATAATAGAGGAGACTTAGCCATAACGACTCTTTCTTTTCTTTCTACTTTACAGTAAGGTAACTTGTAGGTTAATCAAACCCACATCATCACCCTACAAGGACAATCGTACTACCTTCACTTCTAGGATCAAGACTATACCAAAGACTCCAACCCATACTAGGAAACTATGGCGGTTCACACATATAAACAAAAGGCAACATTGAACCATTACACATATTCTTAGGGTAACATGCTTCCATAGGAAGTCACTAAACATTTAAAGCTCAAATCATGTCATTAGGGTACCATCATATAAAACCATATAGAAACACACCATTCCAAAAGAGACTCATATTAACCCTGCAACTTCTAACATGCTTTAACCATATCATGACATACATTTCTCCGCATAACATGCCATTCCACATAGGTCTCATATATATATAGCCACAAAGGACATCATATCATCAAAGCATACCAAAGTTCACCTTCACACATACTCATGAAACCATAAAACCAAGATAAGCATCAAATTCACCTTTTCTCCTCAAGTATAGAGATCTCATCAAATCCAAGAAATCACATCTAAAAGACCAACGGACAAGAAAAGATAAGAGAGAGACCTTATAGAGTTAAGTTCTATGGCACGGCCTGAGAATAGTGAAGAAGGGAAACTCTATCGTCTTATAGCCTCCCGATCCACGGATGTGTCGCGACTCACCACCAATGATACGAGACTCTACTAGATGTGGCAATATGAGACTTTTTGAACCTAAAACCACTTTTATAAACCTTATGCTCTGATACCACGTTTGTCACGACCGGGGAGCATCCCCTAGAAGTAATATGACATACTTGACCTATCGGAGGTCTTATACAAGCCCATAGTTATCATTCATCGCATTCTCATAGGTAAATTACCGGAAAATTTAAATTTTTTTATAGCACATCATATGCTTGAAACTTCACTTCATATATATAAAATATCATAAGTACATATTTAGACTCTACTCTCTTTTTGCCATCTAGACTCAACATCATAAGAGTACATTAGGGACACAACCCTATAACCTAATACATAACTATATAATTATGAGACTTTACAGTAAACCATAACTTGACATAGGACATCCTTGACTCTTAAGGATTCCTTTTGCTTGAGCTTGGGAAACACATAAAAAGTTCCTCAATCATAGAGACATCCTTTAAGCATACATAACCTGCACATTGTGTACAAAGTAGAGAAGAATGGAGTTAGTACAAGAATGCACTAAGTATGACAACCATGGAAAAACATGCATTTAAAAGGGACATCTTTCTCGAAATCATACTTCATGCATTTTTGAGAAAATCTTCATAAAACATTTACACAATAAGCATTATATCATCTACATACTTCATATAGTTATATTTCATTGTCAAACATAATATAAAGTCATACATTGCATTTAAGACATTTTAGGACCATTTTACAGTAAGCACTTTCACATTACAGTGAGCATACGTCGTCTTACAGTGAACTCTTTTCTTCTTAATTACTTTACTTTCCAAGTAACCCTCTAGTGATACATTGTGTTGCATCACCTTTAGGCCACAATAAATCATACATATATCCTACACAATCCAAGACATACCATCAAAGAAGTATAGCACATTACAAGACATATTCAAGTCAAGACCACAAGGAAATTACAGTGAACTCTATTTACTTTGCACATATACTAGTTTCACTTTACATAGATCATTATGAGACCTTCCTCACCATCCCAATCTAAGTCTACTAGTGCAATGTACATGTGAAGCCCCATAACCTCAGACATACTTATTAAACCTATCATGAGACCACAAGCCTTAACATCCAATTCATACATAAACATAATAAGTGAAGACAACATCATCCAAACTAGGTAAGACCTTCATCACATAATCAATAAGACCTACATAGTACATGTAAGAACAAGACCACATGACATAGATCCATTAGTACTCATATCATGCAAATCTTCATAACAAGTAGACAAATACTACCATACCATGCATAAGGAACATACGCATAACCATATACATTAGAACATTTTTCTAGAACTTCCCTCAAGAATTACTTGTGCAATGCATAGGTGAAGTCCCATACCGCCACCTACACTAAGCAACTACCCTTAGGTTATCCTAGTTAGGGTCCTTACTTTACTTCCATTGTCCATTTTACTTTAGAGAAACTATAGCCTTAACCGACACTAAGACCATGGGTGCTAAACATGGAATTTGGTGTTATAGAGCCTTACACCAAGGGAAGATGTTCCACTTAGCCAAAGCAAAACATTAACATATATGCTAGAATGTAAGGTGAAATTCACTTGCTATATCCCATGTGGCAAGCATAGTTTATGGAACTAAGACATATACATAACCCTCTACATGCTCATTAGCATTGGAGCCTTATCTCATGAGAAACCATGGGTGAATCTTTCTCGAGGAAAGTCAACATCTCATGTGGAACCATAGGTGAATGTTCCTCCAAGGGAAGTCAACACCATATCAGAAACAAATGGTGAATCTTCCTCTAAGGGAAGCCAACACCTATCATTGTCAAGTTCACTTGGTGCTAAGCTAACTGCTCTTTATTGAAAAGTATTTATTACATTATATCATAAAACATAGGCTTAGGATATTGACTCCTCATATGATTATAGCATATTCAAGCACCTATCTAGTTTAAGGGTACTCTTGAGAACACCTTTCAAGTGCCCCTCTATTGACTAGATCATCATACATGTGGGTGGGTGTACACATATATGTGAGCAAACCTTTCACATAACACATTAGAGTCACACATGTTCATTTATCAATGCTCAAGTCTATAGGTACAACTATATGAGCATTCCTTTCATATAAACACACAAAGACACTATATACATTCATACTTCATCATATCATATACTTAACATCATAGCATATAAGTCATATTCATAAGATACTCACACATTCATATGCATGTACTGAGAAGACCAACCTAGGAACTATCCTATCAACGTACACATGTGCAATGCATAGACAAGGTCTGATACCCCCTTTCATACTAGTACACCTATAAAGTCATCCTAGTGAATGATAAATCATACAACATCATAGAATGGATAACATAGCATAAGACACATTTATTCAAGAATTACAACATCCTTATAGTAAGCTATAGTCATTATACACCTGTATTGATTTTACTTCACATATAACATTATAAATACTTATCATAGGCAGCAAGTATACATAAAATTAACATAATCATTTACATGATCATAACATTAGTCATACAGCCTAAATCATAGCTAGAATAGGAAACTAGGCATGATCTTCACATTGGGTGATCATCACCAACACACATTCATAGTTTAATTGCCTTCAAGGCCATGATTACATCACATATATATATTTACAATAAAGTAAACACCGCCACCATAAGTGGACCATACCACACAATGCCATACAAGGCTTCATCAACTACCATTACTATAAGAAAGTAGAGAAGTCGAGAAATAGAGAAATTCTTACCAAATCCTTTAGCCTTCGATCATCATTGATCAATACAAATATTTCATCAAAAACTCAAGTATAGGTTAGTAACTACAAGTATCTATACACAGACGAAATCAAACATTCATACTTTATAAAGTCTATATTACAGTGAGTACCGTAGAGATCAAGTTTTTCAAGTGTCAATCCACATTGGGACAATAACACATAATCCATCATCATAACACATTATGGGCAGTAGATAAAGTACAATTAAGCATATACGAAATCATGCATAAGCTACTATAAGATCATGCTACTAATATCCACACTACATCATCAATTCACTAGCAAGTAAGAAACATAGATCACTTACCAATCTCCCTTGATTTAATCATCAATTATCCATACTCACAATTCATCAACAATACACATATAAGGCAGTAGTTAAATATACCATAACCTAAACAAAATCCTACTACAATTGCCAAGAAATCGAGATTACAGTGAGCATGTAGAAGAACATAGGCTAGTCATTCAAACCATCAAACCTTCATGTTCATGGGTCACTCATCAACAATTCACCGTCAATATACAATATGCACATTAGATATAAGAAAATCAACATGCTAGAATCATAATTCAATCAATACAAAGTCATGATCACAATGCCCATACATAGGCTAAAACGACAGTTGAAGGGGACATGAGTTCATCATGTAATTGGATTGATATCCACGTTAAAATCAATACATTATCATCAATTTATCAGGATTAAGCTTTTGAAAATGTTTTGAGATAGAACCCATGGCTAGATTGAAGAAGAAGAGATTTGATCATGAAACTTCTTTGAAAAACATCGAGAGGGACGCTTGTCAGGACCCAAAAGTACCCCTAGAAGTGAGGAAGAACCCTCGTATCGTGGCAAGACATACTTGATCCTTTGGGATCTTCTAGAAGCCCTTTAATTATCGTTCATTACATAAGACACGAAAAGTAGTGCGGAATTTAAAACTTTTCACGAATAATTAAATAAAGGAAGTCTTTCATAAAAACATAAGGAATCTCATCGTCACAAGCCAACTTAAAGACACAACAAAATATCTTAGGGACACGGCCCTTTACATTAAAAGAGAAATACATAATAAGTCTTTAAATAAGAAACTAAGAAAAGGACTATGCCCTCGAATATATGAGGACATACTTTGTCTTGAGAGGAACTTTCCCAAGCTTCACCTTCAAACCTTCAAAAGCTTCCAACCTATACTTGTAGAGTATAGAAAAGTATGGGGTTAGTACAAAACGATGTACTAAGTATGGCATATGCAAAAACATGCAAAAAGGGACATTTTAGTAAAATAAGCTTTCATGCGAAATAATTATAACATTCATGAATTTAAGAGCAAAACAACATAAGAAACATCATTCAACACTTAAAGAATGATTTCCATAATTTTAAACCAAAAAAAATGCACTTTACAGTAACTTACCAAGCTTTACAGTAAGTTCATTTAACAATTGTAGTGAAGTACTTAGAACATTACAGTGAACTAAAAGACTCCAACAATAGTAAACTTTCAAGGTATTGCCAATGAGGAAGTGAACTCATTTCCATAGGAGTTTCCTGTCGAGGTTATGCTAAGAAACTCCAAGGTATGACATGAAGAAACGTCTAAAGACCTCCTTCAATACACACCAAGGAGTTCCTTAAGACTACCCACCATGATGTTACTTACCTCAGAAGAACAAGCCACCACTCAATCACAAGACCTTAGAAGAACACCCAACAAAACTCCAAAGACTTCCTTTTCGGAATGCCCACTTAGTGCAATGAGTAGATGGCATCCCATACCACCACCTACCCTAAGTTGTACACTCTTTTCGAAGGTCTGGCACCAAATCTTCCCTTTCGGAAGGTCCTACTTAGTGCAATGGAGAGATAGCTTCTCATACCACCACCTACCCTAAGTAGCACGTTCTTTTAGAAGAATTAGTTCATTCAACACACATAAGTAGCACGTTTAGAAGACTTAGTACTTTTATAAATTTTGTGAGGGTTAGCTTAACCGACAAAGACCATGAGACCTAGACATTGAATCCCGATATTAACCCCTCGCGGATGAGGGATCCTCACTTTCCTAGAGTAAGGTCATACTTTTTAGCTTTTACATGGCTTTCCCAATAGCTACATCTATGCGGGCACATAGTTAAGGTATAAGGAGATTGCTACTAAGTAACTCATTCTCTACTAAAGAGGAGTACTCATCTCCAGAGGTATATTAAAATACAACATCTCAACTCACGAAGTGTAACTACCTCTCCTTCTTATCCTCTCGGTGCTAGTCATAACTCCCCACTGATTCTCAACATTATAAACTATAGGTTAAGGATAACTAGTGAACACCACATCTCAACTCACGAAGGGTATTCATCCTCCGACCTATCTTAGAAAGATCTTAGTATGTAGTGAGGTTGCTACTAGACACTTCATCTCAACTCACGAAGAGTGTCCACCCCAAGACTCCCCTTTTTACTCAACTTAGCATCATACATTCAATTAAGTGTGTCTGTGTACATGTGAGCACACCTAGCATATAAGCATCACTCCATTCATATCAACTTCTATACATGTTTTAGACCTTCATTAATCAAATCACACACTTTACATGCTTCACATAATCATATATTTCATTTAGACATAATCTTGGTCAAACATACAATTCAAGCTTCACAAAACACAATACAAGACCCATTTTCAATATCTCTTCATTTCTATACCTTCAAAACCACATTCGCAATACATACAAAGTAATATCAAGTACATCAAGTAAACACCGCCACCAAGAAGGTGGACCATACCACTCAAGAGAAATCTATAATAAGAACTATACAATATAAGCAACTCACCATTTAACCAAGACATCACCACCTATAATCATTTTCTAAATATTTCATCATAATAAGGCCCTTAGGTCAGTAGCTAAATCATAATAACAACACAAGAAAACCAAAGCTCATTCTCTACACAAACATGTTCACTTAACCCATTTCTTAACCTAAAAGTTTGAAATATGCATAAACATGAGTTCATTAAGTTTTTGACATTAAAATCATCAATTAATGTTAGAATAAACACATTTGAATCATTAAAACACTTTTACAAGAAGACCCATTCTTAGAATCAAACATAGAAGAAAGTAGAGTTTGTAAACCCTTTTTGAAATATTTTAGAAAGGACTCATTGAATGTAAGAGGGTTCAGGTATGGATACCATACATCAAATCCAAGACAACCCACTTATTTTTGATGAATAACACGCCCAAACCAGCCCTCCTAGCTCTTCTTGACTTCTAGCTTCCAATGAGACTTGAGAGAGAATTCTAAGGGAGAGGGGTTTTAGGATTTAGGAAGTGAGGTCTAAAATTAGGTCTTAGGGTTTGAAATACTTTAATACACCTAAATAACCCTAAAAATAATTTCCTAGGTTCTAAAAAGACTTGGGGTGAATTTACCGAACACTCCAAGACTTCACAAGAAACATACAGCTTTTGGGGCAGTCTTACAAACGGACCAACCAACGACCATTTGTCAAAGGACGCACCTTTGGTGGGGTCTCATTGGTTGATACTTAGCACCATTTTCAAGTAGGACATCCTTCCTTGCAGGGACAATCGACGCCCTTGGTCGACGGGCCGTTGGTGGACAAATAGACCGTCCTTTGGGTCATCGTTTGGTCACTGTTTTGGCAGTTTGGTCCAAGTCTTGGGCCCTTCTCTAGGGCCCCTTTTTGGGTTCTAGATGGGGTAGTACTCGAATGTTAAACCCCTAAACTAAGTCATCTAGGTCTTAGGAAAATCTCATATAAGTTTCAAGCAAAACAAACACATAAAACTCACTCAAACATCTCAAGACACACAAGTACTTCCTAAGGCACACCTTCCGAACGTCATAGACGTTCTTGGTCGTTTGCCTCCAAACTTAACCAAACATCACAAACTGCCTAAGAACACTAATGTCACTCAATTTAACTTAAAATTAACTCAATAAACAACCACGAAGCTCTACTTCACCTTAGTTCATTTTAGTGCGTTACAACGCTCTAGATGGAGGATTAACTAGAGATGGAGGATCACCATACGTTAATGTAGAAGAAAACCTCTAAAGCATGGTGAAGAAAAATGGAAATAAAAGCTCGAAGCTTTTCTTTGGGAGGGGAATCTATTTTGTGAATTGAATTGGGAATGGGGTTGTCACGTTTTTTATCACCTAAATACACCCAAAAATAACAAAATAAACCATGTAGAGTCAGGTTAGCACATGGGGTGAATTTCCCATTCACCCCATAATGGGACAGCGTGCATGCACTTAAAATGCAGCTTGCATCGACGCCCCTTAGGCCCATCGACGGGCCGTTGGTGGCCTCCGTTGTCTGGGTCTGAGGCTATCCTTTGGCTGAGCCTTCTCTAGGATATGTCCCAATCAAATCTTCACCATCAACGGGGCATGGTGGACTGACGGACCGTCCCTTGGCTCCGTTGATTGACACTGCCTTGCCAAGGCAGTGTCTCTAAATCCTTTGTGTCCTCCTTGAGGGCTTCTTGCAGGGACCTTGGGGAGTCGTACCCGGACGTTTCCAATGAAAATATATATATTAACATGTCAAGGAACTTCCACATCAGTTTAACCCAAAACGAACACATACAACACATCCAACAATGCAAGGCACACTCAAGACATACAAGCAAGTCTCAAGTCTAACTTTCGAACGTCTTCGACGTTCTTCGACGTTCTTCGACGTTTTCCCTCGAAACTTCATGAAACTTAACATGCTTCTCATAAACATCATTATTACTCATATAAATAATTCCTAAGACAATGACAAATATTAGCACATAAAAACATCTAAGGCCTCTTGGTGACTAGTCGTCGAACGTCTTGGTCGTCTCTTGACATTTGACTTCCAAATGACTTAATTAACAGGTTAACAAGCTTATAGGCACAAGTGAGGCTCTATACACCCTAACCCATTTTGGGGGTCTTACATCTAAGTTAAAATCTCTATGAACCCATGCAAATCATGAAATCCTTATTTTGGCTATATTAGGGGTGATATGATCCTAGATCTATTGTATTGAATTCTTATATAGTTTACTTTGGGCTATTGAATTATGAAAGAATCATGTTAGAATTGTATGTAGGCTGTCCTACATTGATAAAGTTCATATTGTATTGTCTTGGATTATTATATAGTTTGATTATTGGTTTGAATTTGTGAGTATGGCTATTGATAACAACCTTTGTGTATTGAATTGGCTTAATTGGCTATGGATTGAAGGTGGTGATGTTGGAATGGTGGTATGTTGAGCTAACCTCTTCTATATTGTGTAGTATAGGTGTTTCATTTGTGATGTTTTGTATAGTCCACTTATGGGGGGGGTGCTTATGTGATATACTTGTGAAGAATGTGGCCTTGTCATTATTACTTTGTTGAATTGTGATACTATCATGGTGTGACTTGTGATGATGAACAAGTGGAGTATGACGTTGATTATGTATATGTGTAAAGTGAAAGCATTTGTTCTCTTATTTGATTATAGGTGATCATTATAGGTTATAGTGATGTCTTAAGGTGTGTATACTTGATGTTGAAGTATGATGCTTCCTAATTGAGTATATGAGTCGTGATGGATTGTGTTGATGTTTCTATAAGAGTGGATAGGGTTATTTATAGTTCATTTGGTTCACCTTATGTGCTTATTAAATGATATTTTATATGTGAAAATGTGAGGTATGTGTGTCTTGTTTTGGTAGACCTATGTCCCTCTGCTTGATACATAAGAATATGAATATGACTCTTGACTTAGTACGCTAAAGAACCTTTTCATGTATGTATATGTGTGATTGAAATATGACCTTGAACATACTTCAGTTGAGACTAGAGTATAAAGTAACCCTTGATATTCTGTAATGTGTCAAGGTACTACCATTGGCATGTAGAACACCCTCCAGCGGAGTAGGGTAGACTCTGGATTCCATGCCTAGATAGTATGGTCTATGTCGGTTATTTATTATTCTCATCATGTGGGATACATTCTAGTATTGGATAAGTACTACAACGTATAGGTAGTTGAATGGACGCTATCTAGACATGGCACAAGTAGGCTTTGAAGATGTTAGTATGTAGGTTCCCTAGGTCTTTCCAAGACCATTATGTGAAGTCTTCTATAAGCTTAAAGAATCTTAATTGACTTAATGAATGATTATGACTTAAGTTAATTTAGGTTGAATGAAAGTATCCTATCTAGGGTAGATTTGAGGGTTTCTTAGATAGACTTGAAGAGGGTGTATGTGTCACATCCAGGGAGCACCCCTCATACATAACCGACGTCGTCGTCCTCGAATAGGACTTAGACTATCCCTTTGCAATCATTACATGTCATAGGCAAAAAAAAAAACAGAAAATTTAAAACGACTATATATAAAATAAAAATAGTCTAAAACATTTTCTCACATTAAACCATCTAAAAGTGTGCAATTCTTGGACATAGACAATACAAAATCAAAATGCCATTATAAGCTTACATCAATAGTCTAAAACGATAAAGGAAAAGAATAAATGTCTTAGACATAACAACAACATAGCTAGTATAGTAAAATGGTAACATCCCCGAAGATGAGGACCTACCAACAACTTGGAGGAAAGTGTCCAAGTCTTCTTCAATCGGCCTCTTAGAACTTCAATGGCCATATCTACATATTTGTAGAAATCATATAAGTATGGGTTAGTACAACCACTTGTACAAAATATTGATATATGCACATAGAACATTTGAAAGCAAGCATGAAAGGGACCATTTCTTTAGAAAACATGCTAAGTCATTTAGAAAGACTTTGATGCACATACAAGAGAGTATATACAATATAAGGATCATTATAACATAGGACATGTTCATTAGAAAGGACAACATCAACACAAAGTCATATTAACATTTCATATTCAACAGGTCATATCAACATAGCCTACAAAACCTTTACCAACAATCCCATCCCAAACCTACAAGTGCAATGCTCATGTGAAGCACCATAACCCCACACAATCATTTAAACAACATAAGAGGTCATAAGTAATGATTTGCTTCATATAACATATCATCATAAGTAGTCATTACCACATATAGAAATTTAGACCAATATCATGTACATTCAATGTAACAAACATCATATAAGAGTATCATCACATAAAGTCAACATTACATATTTCATGATATCATAATACATAAGACCATCTCCTAGTACTTCTTTTAGAGCTAACTTGTGCAATGTCTAGGTAGAGACACATACCCCTACATATCCTAAGTAGACCCCTGAAGTCATCCTAATCAATGTCCCTTTATTAAATTTAGTCATTCATTTTACTTTCGGAAACATAGTGAAATGTGGAATCCTAAGTCATGAAACCCTACACCAAAAGAAGGTGGTATATTTTCCAAGGTAGAACCAAACATGTACATAGCACTCTAGGTGGATCCACTAGCTATTATTCCTATGGGGAAAACATATTTCAAGAACTAGGAGACACAGTAGAGACCCTTCTTATGCTATTAGCATTGTAATCTCTATCTAATTGGAACATAGTGAAATATCTTCCCACTTTGGAAGGGATACATCTCACAACTAGTTCAGTCGGTGCTAAGCTAGAGTACTCTTTTTTATTATCCCTCTAAGTCAATCATAGTATAAAGCATAGGGACTAATCCCTTGTATAATCGTGTCATTAGCTCATTAGGTATCGTATGAGAACTAAATTTCATCTATACCATCATTAGTGAAGTCATCATAATCAATTCATAATAAGGCACACTCAAACTTTGATGATCATATCCCTATCAAGACCTGACAACCATCATATTCATGTCAAGGCATAATAATCATCATATAATCCTACTCTTAATCTAATAACATATAATACTTCAATTGAACGTCATTAGCAAGTACAATCAATCATCATTGAAGTAAAGCATTAAGATCACAAAGTTTTACCATGTAGCCTTCATAAGCCCTCTTCAAGACCTTACCATAATAATAATATAGTGAATTTGAACAATAACATAATCCATTGTAATAACCCTAATCATCTACAAGTCCAACTCATAACTAATGTTTAGGGAAAGTGTTCTTTCATGAATTCTTCAAGAATTAGATCCAATCCCAACATTACATGACAATAGGCAATCCATGAATGAAATGGAATAGTTAACACAAGTTTAACAATCAATATATTCATCACATTCCATAAATTCCTAAGCAAGATACAAGATTTGGGGAAATTAGGGAAAGGACATAGCCCAAACAAAATTCTAACAATTCAACATCAATTACTCAATAATATACAATTAATTAGCCATAGGTAATCACAATTCAGCATAATCAATCATCAATTTAAACTTTGGAAGGACCTCTTGTGGAAAGTAATCACAAGTGTGAAGAACTCATACCTTAATGAAGACTTAATCCACGAAATTTGACAAGAAAAGTTGAGACCATGCCCTTCTTCTCCAAGCTTCCAATGCTCTTCAATGGTGGTTGCAGAGTAGAGAGAGAATTTAGAGAGAAGTGAGAATGATTTGGGTGGATAAAAATTACTTAAAACTGACCCTAAATAAATATACAGTACCCTCCTAGATTACCCACAAGACACCTCACTTAATTGGATCATTTTGTGAAGTCAAATTGACTTAAAAACGACGCAGACGAATCTGGGATGTGGCTGCCCGTCACGGGGGATGTTCCAAATATTTTATTTCTGTAATCCGGGTTGAGGCAGCGAGCCTCGTGAAGTGCCTGAGTCGCGAGGCAGTTTTTTACTTTCTAGTATAGGTTATGCGATGCGTGACAACCTTCAAATCATGGCTGCAAGCAGACTGCTTTGGCAGCCTTTTTGCCAATGTTTGGGTCATCCTCATGGACCCTTCGGGTGGTCCTTGGAGAGGAGTTACTGCAAAAATTGGATCCTATATACCATATATTACCTATTTAAAGTCTTTTTACAAGTTTTAGACTTCATGTGACACTCCCAAACCTTGACAAAACATAGGGACGTCTACTAGTTCAATTTCGCTAGTTTTCATACGTCCAGGTCTTTCTTTGACATTTTGGTTCTAACCTTTCCTAATTGAATTTTTTAAATTAATATAGGTCTGGAAACATTATTTTAACAATTATTTAATAGGTGAGGCTCTAGCCTAATTCATGAAACTTCCGAATTGTTAAAGTATGGACGATCTCTTCATGTTTTACTCAAGTGAATCTTAGAGTAACCTTAGGTGGTGAGTTGAATATTAACTAGAGAATAATCTTATATTAATTAGTCTTGAGGATTATTTAGGTAGGATTGGAGAGGGTATATGGGAGGTCTCTTATTTTCTTACTTAAGTAAGTCTTAGGATAACCTTTGGTAGGAGTCTTATATGCTTATGTGTTTGATATGATGTAATTTTATTATGTGTTTTACTTGGAATGTGACTTATATGTGGATTTGTTGTTAAATTTAGTTCTTATTCTTATGATACGAAGGTTTTCCTAAAAAGCGCATTTTTTATATAAATGTCCTTTAAGCATGATTTTATGCATTCAACCATACTTAGTGCATTCTAATGTACTAATTCCATACGTGTTTTATCTCTAAAGGTGTAGGTGACATTTGAGACGAGTCATTGAGGTGAAGCTTGGACATTAGTTTTCATTCAAGCAAACTGTTATTATGTCCTCAATTGTTGTGAGGGCATAACTATGTTTAGTTTTACTTGTTAAAGACATTGTAATAGACTTATTTATTTCTATATTGTGGATGTATGGTCCGTGTCCCAAGATTTTCTTGTGTCTAAGATGACGACTTAAACTTGGCCTTTCCTTATGATTTTATATGAAAGATATTTTGAATTATTATTCGATTGTGTTAAAAGTTTTCATTCCGCATTACTTTTCATATATGATTGCAATGAATGAAGACTAAGGGCTTGTATAAGACCTCCGAGAGGTCGAATACACCGTGTAACGACTTGAGAATACCATACCTTCTAGGATATACTCTCGGGTCATGATAGACTTAATACTTGCAGCCCAACCAACAACATGCATATATTCATGAGTCACAGCTCATAGGAGTACCTCACAACTCCTTTCAACACATAACATGATATTTCACATAGCAAGTCAATTTATCACATTAGGAGCTCAACATTTCATGACATATATAATGAGGAACAACCTTCTCAATATCAACAAGAGCTCAAAATGACATCAAAGAGTTACCATGCAATCCTTCTTATGAGGAAAACATCAAAACACTAATATCTGAAGAAAACATATACACACATTTCATATAAGTGCAAATAGACCACAAAATAATTTTTCATGAAAATTCTTTTTTTGGCATAAACCAAACCTAAACATGCACATACATAGAAAACAAGTCAACTCACATTATTCATGGTTTTCATTTGAAGGGGAACTACTAACCTTAAAGAGGAAAACTATGAGGATTGAAGGCCTCGACCTCCCATGTTTAACCCTTACCTAGATGGTTTCTTTATATGACTTTTATTGAGCCCACCTCTTTGTTCCTCAACTTTTTTACTTGACGATCTAGGATCTCAAGCAGAACCTTTTCATAAGAAAGGTCCTCATTCACCCAAAACCCTTCAATAGAGAGAATATACATTGGGTCGCCTATACATTTCTTGAACATAGAAACATGAATTACCGGATGAATCGAAGCTAACTCACTAGGTAGTTTCAACTCATAAGCAGCTTTTACGACCCATTGCAACACCTCATAAGCACCCACATACCGGGACTTAGTTTCCCCTTTTTACCGAATCTCATCACCCTTTGCATAGGTGAAATCTTCATGTAAACCCAATCCCTTACTTAAAATTCAAGATCTTTTCTTCTATCGTCGACATAAGATTTTTGCCGACTATAGGTTGTTTTAAACCTTGTCTTATCACCCGAACCTAATCTATAGCCTTATGGATTATTTCAGGACCAAGTATTGAAGACTCACAAACCTCAAACCACCCAACCGGAGATCTACATCTCCTACCATAGAGTGCTTCAAAAGGTGCCATAGAAATACTCGAATGGTAGTTATTATTATAGGAGAACTCAATCAACGGTACATGATCGTCCCACATTCCCTTGAAATCTATTACACAAGCTCATAACATATCTTCTAGGTTTGAATGGTACGCTCCGCTTGACCATCCGTTTGAGGATGAAAAGCGGTGCTAAGCTCCACTTGAGTACCTAACCATTTTTGAAAAGACCTCCAAAAATGAGAAAATAATTGGGCACCTCTATACAAGATGATCCACAAAGGGATCCCTTGAAGGCTCACAATCTCCTTAATGTATATTCTTCCGACGAATATGTTGACTTAACATGGATAAAGTGGTAAGATTTTTTCAACCTATCCACAAAAACACATATCAAGTTATTTTGCCTACATGTCCGAGGCAAACCCACTACAAATTACATATCAATGTCTTCCCCTTTCCAAGTAGGAACATCGATTAATTGGGCCAAACCTCCCAGCCTTTGATGCTCGGCCTTAACTTGTTGACAATTCGGACACTTATACACAAACTCCGCTACATGTCATTTTAAACCTTCCTACTAATGAACTCTTGAGGGTATCGCTGCATCTTTATGGCACCCGGATGAATCGAATAGCGGGAGCCATGAGCTTCTTCTAAAATTTTGCTTCTCAAATCGTCAACATTCGGTACACATAACCTTCCCAAGTACCTAAGCACCCCATCCCTCTTTAGGGAAAATGACTCATTGAGCTTTCCAAGAACCAATTCCTTTAACTCCATCAATAGTGGATCAAGATGTTGCTTAGATTTCACCTCAACAAGAGATGATCGGAGTTATGATGAACCATGAAACCCCCTTTTGGAGAATCTTCTAACCGAACACACGACTAGGCCAATCTATAAACATCCTTCACTAGTTCCTTTTTACCCTATTCAACATGATGCACACTACCCATGGTCATTCGATTCAAAGAATCCGCAAAAACATTGGCTTTGATGGTGTGGTAGAGGACGTTCATGTCATAGATCATCAAGAGTTCTATCCACCTTCATTTCTGGAGGTTCAACTCTTTTTTGTTGAAGACATATAGAATACTCATATGGTCGGTGAACACATCTACATGTACCCCATATAGATAGTGTCTCCATAATTTTAAAGAGAACACTACCACTACAAATTGAAGGTCATGAGTTGGATAATTATTCTCATGAACCTTGAGTTGCCTAGAAGCATATGCTATAACCTTCCCATGTTGCATGAAGGCACACCCCAAACCTATTCAAGAAGCATCCCAATATATCAAACCCTTTTGTTACTTCCGGTAAGAGGTAAGCTTGTCTTTCAACAATTGAAAATTTTCTCACATGCTTCCGACCATTCGAACTTAGCCTTCTTTTGAGTCAAGGCCGTTAATGGAGATGCAATTGAGGATAATTCCTCAACAGACCTTCTATAGTAACCGGACAATCCTAAGAATCTTCAAATGTTGGCAGGATTCAATGGTCTAGACCAACCCTTAACCTCTTCCGTCTTTTTTGGATCCACTTTTGCCCCTTCACTGGACACAATGTGACCAACAAAAGCAACCAACCTCAACCAAAACAAACACTTACTATATTTGGCATAATGTTGAGCATACTTGAGGACTTGCATGACTATGCTCAAATGGTTCACATGGTCACCCTCACTTTTAGAGTATATCAAAATGTCATTAATAAAGACATCACGAACAAATCAACATAGTATCTAAAGCTCAATTCATAATGTCCATGAAAGCTGTCGGGGCATTCGTTAATCAAAAGACATGACTCAGAATTCAAAATGACCATACCTAGTTAGAAAAGCATTTTAGGTATGTCAACTTCTCTAACTCTCAATTGATAATATCCTGACCTCAAGTTGATTTTCGAAAAGTAACTAGCACCTTGGAGTTGATAAAATAAATCATCAATCCTAGGAAGAGGATACTTTTTCTTTATGGTGACCTTATTTAATTGGAGATAATCAATACACATCCTAAGGACCAATGTTTGTTCTTCACAAATTATGTCGGGGCACCCCATGGCGATTTTCTTGGTTGAATAAAACCATTATTTAGCAAATCCTTGAGTTGAGCCTTTAACTCTTTCAACTCGGTCGGGGCCATCTGGTAAGGAGGTATTGAAATATGTTCGTCAGCCTGCAATTAATCTATCTTGAAGTCAATTTCCCATTCGGGAGGAGTTTCGGGAAGGTCATCTTGAAAGACTTCTAGAAATTCCCTCACTACGGGGACCTACTCAAAATGAGGGGTCTAGGATTCTAGATACTTGACCCTTACTAAATGATAGTGACAACTATTCGCAATCAACTTACTAGTTTTAAGACATGAAATGATTCGACTCTTTTGAGGTAGGTTTCCCCCCTTCCACTCTACAATAGGTTCATTTGGGAGTTGAAACTTAACTACCTGAGTTCTACAATCAATGGAAGCAAAACAATAATGTAGCCAATCCGTTCCCAAAATAGCATCACAATCTAACATATAATGTTCTACCAAGTCCACCAATGTTACTCTATTTGTCACTGACACGGGACAACCCCTATAAACTCTTTTGACAAGTACGGAATCACCCACCGGTGTAGAAACCAAAAAAGGTTCATGAAAAATATCGGGAAGCATATTAAATCTCATTGATACCAAAGGAGTGACAAAGGACAAGGTAGAACCGGGGTCAAACAATGCATAAACATGAATGGCAAATACTTGTAACGTACCCGTAAAAACATCCGGTGAGCTCTCTTGCTCACCTCGGGTTTGGAGGGCCTAAAAAGTGATTCTTATTTGGAGCATCCATGTTTTGAGCATTTGTGGGAGCTTTAGTATCTTCTATCCCCTTGGCTGCTCGACGTGGACAATCCATAAATCGGTTACCACTTTTCCATAATCCATAGCAAACGCTAATACCGGCAAAACACTTTCCTTCATTCTTTTTACCACACTTGGCACAAGTAGTTCTTTCCTCAAAAGGGCAACTCTTCATTTCTCCTTGAGATTTAGGAGTAGTCCTCCCCCTTTGATTTGGCTTTGGAGCATTGGAGGTACTTTGATTAGAAAACTCTTTTTGAACTTTAGTTTGTGTTGAATCTCAAACCTAGCGTTGGAAAAATCCCCTTCATCCGGATTTGATCTATTCAACTCCCTACCAACTTGCTTAAGCGTTTGCTCCTATAATTTTTTGGCATGGACCATAAGCCGAGAGATGTCCATGGTAGGAATCAACATAGCCGACCTACATTCATTAACAGCAAGATTGGATATCCCTATAAAAAACTTATTCATCTAGGCCCTAGAGTCCTCCACCATTGTAGGAGCATATTTTAATAGTTGAGTGAACTTGAGACTATACTCCTTCACGCTCATATTCTATTGACAGAGATTGATGTATACTTGATTTTTCTCTCCCGTAGTTCAAAGGGAAAGAACCTTTCAAGAATAGCCATTTTGAATACTCCCTGACTGATCTTACCTTCTCTATTTGGCCTCTCATCTTTCCATTGTTCATACCAAACATGAGCCACATCCTTGACTTGATATACGGTCAATTCTTCCTTTTATTAAGGAGTCACACCCATAGCATCTACCACCTTGAATACTTCATCTATGAACCCTAGTGGGTCTTCCTCCACCGTAGAGCCAAAGAAAGTAAGGGGATTCATCCTTGTTAAATCCCTTATCCTTAAAGCGGTGGGATTCAATTTTACCCTTGCATTGGGATTAAATTGTACCCTAGAATCCCTAGTAAATTGAGTAGCCAACACTTAGTCAAACTATGGATGGCAGCCCTTATCTCAACAATAGACATAGCTCATTCTTCAATAGAAACTTGAGGGTTTTGAGGAGCTTGAGGGGGAACCGCCTTATTAGCATTCTCCTCTTAGGCCCTTCTAGCATTATTCCACCTTATATCCATGGCCTATAAGCACAAGAAAAGGATTAGAAGGAAAGAATTAGAGAGTATTAGGACTTCAAACACGATCATAGAATAATGAAGAAATGAATGTTCCTAATAATCTCATAGCCTCCTATTCTTAACGGTGGCGCGCTTCATGAATAAGACATAACGTGGTGTGTGAGACATCAACCCTAGTATTATCCCAAAACCTTACGCTCTGATACTAAGTTTGTAACGACTGGGGAGCACCCCCCAGACGTTACCAGCGTACTCGACCTCGAAGAGGTCTCATACAAGCCTTTTAGCATAATCGTCATGGCATAATGTAGTTGCAATAATGCAGAAAATTTAAAATTTTATAACATAATTAATAATCATAGTCTAAGATTTTCTCACAACATAATCTAGTATAAAAGTTCAACAAAAGTTTGGAAATAGGGTCCTTATCCCTCTAGAAATAATAGTCATTAAAATAAATGTACATAAGAGAATATTAGTAGTTCTATTACATAAATAGAGAAAAGATAAAGTTTCCAATAGTGCATATGTCCTCGAATCTTTGAGGACCTACCACAGTGTCTTGGTGATTAGAAATCCAATGTTTCTTGAAGGATGGAGAAGTAAGCACCTAGCCGAAACCTATACTCATAATATAAAGGAAGAAAAGGGGTTAGTACAAAGATTGCACGAACTATGGAGAAATGCATAAAAACCATTAAAACATGAGAAAATGACATTTACATATAATGTATGCATACATGAGGTTTTGGAAAACCATTTGCATCATCAACACATCATATGAGCCAATACTACCATAATATCATAATTTCAACGCAACATGACCTAAGCGCTTCCTCGGTGTCCACTTATGCAATGTTGAGTTAGCATCCCATAATACCACACCTACCAAGTATTCCCATAGAACTCACCTTGGTCACACATGTTACCTTTACATTCATTTAATAGACATATTATCATAATCATTTCATCCTACAAGGAACCACCTAGAAAAACCCTTTAAGCCTACTTGTGCAATGTACAAGTGAAGTCCCATACCCCCACTTCTACTTAGTAAACTCATTAGGAGATTATAGACTAGTCCTTACTTATTCATTACTTCATAACTTTATTACTTTAGGGAAGATTAACTATAACTGACATTGACCATGGGAACTTACCGTTAAATTCGCTGACATAAATTCCCACACCGAAAAAGGGTTTTCCACTTGCCAAGTTAGAACCTACAAACTAGATACTATGTGCATCCACTAGCTACATCCTACGGAGGAACGTAGTTATGGGATAAAGAGATTTCTTCTATGGACCCGGACTATTGCATTAGCGGGAGAGTCCCCATCTCATGATTATCACTAGGAAGACCCGGCCTATTGCATTAGCGATAGGGTCTTTTCATCATTGGCCATATCCTCTCGGTGCTTATTATACTTCCCAACTTACTACTATTGTTCTTTTAATTGTATCTACATGTGTGAAGAGTAATTCATCTTCATTCAATACAATTCTACAAAGAGATCTTAGATTCATTAGGTGAGAATACACTTTCACCCTAGAATCATCATACATATGTAACTGGTACTTTCATAATCTCAATTATAGTGTTTTCATGAGAACTATAGTTTCAATCAACACAAGAGACCAATTTTATTCTACATAATTCATACCACACAGTAGACAAGGTTTAAGAGAAGGAAAACCATCCCAATTACCTTTCTTGTATCCTTCCATAAGCCATATACCTTGCAAGCAAGTTCAAAGTCTATGTACAATATTCTTCATCACATATAATATTATAGGATTTACACTCTTTTAAAGATTAGGGATCAAGTATCATGATTACTCATATTTAAAACGTAATAGGCATGGAAGGCAAGGTTCTCTAAATAGATACTCAGCAATTATAATACATAATGTTCATATTTACTCAATTCATCCCACAAAAATTTAAGAAAGTTGGGTCATGGAGTCACATCGGTTATTAGGAGATTTTCACAAGAGGAATCATCAATTAATCCCATATAATCATAATATAAGGCACATAACACAAAGAAAATGATTTAAGAGTGATCCCATGGCTAGATTACAAAACCCTAGTTTTTGGTCACAATGTAAATTTCAAAATTAGAAGTTTTTAAGAGCTTCATGGAGAAAATACTCCATGAATCAATATCCCAATACCTTATATTATGATTTCCCACGAATTTGGAGTAAAAAGTTGGAGTCTTTCATCTTCTTCTTCAAGCTTCTATCTTATCTTCAATAGAGATTGAGTAGAGAGAGAATTTAGAGAGAGTTGAGAGTGATTTGGGAAATTGATTTGGATGGGTAAAAATGACTTAAAAATTACCATAAATCAATATACAATAACCCCCTAAATTATCGAAAAGACCCCTCACTTAATTGTGTCTTTTTGTGAAGTCAAATTATCTTTAAATTGCCACGAACCAATCTGGGAAGTGGTTGCGCATCGCGGGGTCAATTCCAAATCTTTTTTCTGGAATACGGTTTGAGGAACTGAACCTCATGAATTACCCGCGTTGCGAGATAATTGTTTCACACCAAGTGTTGGCTGCGAGACGCGTGGGGACCTTCACTTCTTGTCTAGTCGCAAGCTGTTTTGGCAGCCTCCTTGCCATTGTTTGGTTCCTCCTCAATGACCCTTCGGGTTGTCCTTGTGGAGTCATTATTAGAAATTTTTACCCTTCATATATGATTTTACCTATTTAAAGTCTTTTTACAAGTTTTAGACTTCATATGACACTCCCAAACCTTCACCAAACATAGGGACGTCTACTAGTTCAATTTCGCTAGTTTTCGGATGTCAAGGTCTTTCCATGACGTTAAGTCACTAAACTTTCCTAATGGGGTTTATTACATTAATATAGGTCTGGAAACATAACTTTAACCATTATTTAGTAAGTGAGTCTCTTGTCTAAGTCATGGAACTTTCGGAGTGTTAACACTTGATCCTGTAACAACCCTAAAAATAAATAGGATCAAGACTTAGGTTGTCAAGAATGCTTGCGATTAGACCAAGGTTCGCACAGACTGATACGCGTAGAACCAGACCTCATAACCCTTACTACGACCAAGCCAACTAACTTGGGGAGTTAATTGAGCTTAGAAAGGTTGGAACCATCCATGTGAGGCTCACGAAAATGAAGATTTAATCGAAAGAGTCTTTACCGGACTTAAAAGAAGAAATTTTAAGTTTTTAGGGTCCAAGGGTAAAATGGTCTTTTACCAGGCTAGGGGTAATATCGTAATTACCCTAAATATATAATTAATTAATTATTTAATAAAGTGAAGGGGCAATTTGGGGAGAGAGAGCCGAAATTGGCCCTTTGAGTGAAGTCTTGCTTCACCCAGGTTCGAACCTAGGTGGGAGCAATGATTTAACTTGATTTATTTTATTTAGTGAATTAATTTAATTAATTAATATTTAATTGCTGATTTAAGAAAAAGGAAAAGTCAGATTTGTATTTATCAATTAATTATTTAATCCTAATTTGACTAAGTCTCTCCCTTATCTCCTAATCCTAAGCCAACTCTCCCACACATTTCTCACTCTCTTTACTCTCATTCACGCTCTGCCTCAACCAACAGAAAAAAAAAACGTGAATGCAAAAGTTCATCAAGAACTTGAAAGCTACAAACTCAAAAGAAGAATAAGCTTAAAAACAAAAGGTAAAAATCAATATCTCGACGGATTTTGCTTGTTCTTCCGGTGGTGAAACTTTGGAGTTGTGGGGAATAGGCAGCGTGGTTAATCATCTTTTGAAGAACTTCAGGTATGGGTCTTCTTACTCTTGGTCCCTTTCCCAAGAGACCCTTAGGACTCAGACGAATTTAATCCGAAACTAAGTTGTTCCCCATTGCATGTCCTTGTCCCTAGCTCCCAAATGACTTTGTAGGTTGGGTATTTTGTGCTGGTAGATTTAGGCATGTGTGATATGTTTATATTGATTGGGAACATGTTTATGGGCGTGAAATTACATGAATGATAATCCATGCGAAATTGAATAAAAATGTGGAAGTGTAGGTATGTTGGCAGTGACGTTTTAGTCACTGTTTGAGGGCGTGAAAAACATGTTTTTAGTCTTGTAGTTCATGTGTAAAGGTTGTACATAATGTGATGTCCATATGGTGTGTGAAATTACAAAGTTAGAGTGTAAACACTTGACTAAATGTGATCCTAAACTACAACTAAATTACATGCTAAACGATTGGTGAAACGTCCTACGAAAATTGTCCTAAACTAATGAAAAAAAGGTAGAGAGTATGGGCTGCAAAAATGTGACCAAATTTCCAGCTTTTGGAAATTTGGTTTCGGCCAGATTCTGGAAATTTTGGGAGAGTTTAACAATTGAATTAAAGTAAGTGAGGTCAAGGGAAATTGAACCCAAGACCTCACTTGACCAAGGGGCTGAAAAATTAAAAAAAATGTAAGGGAGCTAAGGGATTCGACCCCTTAGCTGCTGTTGACGCAAGGAAATAAAAAGGGAGAATGGGGCTGGGGGAATCGAACACGCATGCTGGGGAAAGAAAGAAGAGGAATAATAAAGAAGAACAAAAAGTGTGAGGCGTGGGAATCGAACCCACGACCTCAAGGCTGGAAATGGGGAGGGTCGAAAATGATTAATAAAGCAAGTGAGGATGTGGGGGTTCGATCCCACGACCTCACTGCCAAGGACCCTTAGCCTAGCAAAAATTTAATAAAATATAGGGGGCTGTGGGGATTCAAACCCACCACCTCACAGCCCCTAGCGAAATTGAATTAAAGATAAGGAGGTTGTGGGGGTTCGAACCCACAACCTCACTACTTATGCGAATTAAATGACAAAAATAAAAGAGGCTGTGGGGATTTGATCCCACAACCTCTTGGTTTAGGCGAGAGTGGACAAGATGAGGTTAATAAAAATTAAAAAGTTGTTGTGGGGGTTCGAACCCACAACCCTTCGGCCAACTTAGGAGTATTATTAAGGAGAAAATTAATCCTTCAATGTTAATATTGTGATTTAACTTAGAGTCATAATGTTATGAATATTAGAATAAAATCAATTAAAAATATAAATGATAACCAATTGATTCAAGACTTGGGTTTCCTTTCCCAAGCTTCCGTATTGATACATAAGTCATACGTGAATAAAATATCCGAGAATAATGCCACATACTTAGATCGAAATCAAGATCTTGGCACACATACAAGATGCATAAGTCTTGTATCACATAATCTTAGAAAGATATGAATCACTTAGACGAAATATGAATGAAGCCTCATGGCTTGTATGTATAGACACATAAGTCTAACATATGTTCAAAGTAAGTGAATCTAAGAAGTATGTAATGAAATGATGAACCCTAGAAGGGTTAAGTATGAGTGTAAGATACACTAAATGACCAAGTGCATTGGCATATGATGAAATGAACGTTCACGTAATAAGAGTTGAGTAACTATGAAAAGCAAATGTGCTAATGATAATGAATGTGGTGACAACATGATATAAGACTAATGTAAATGATGAGAGTAATCTCAAATGAGCCTAAATAAATGTTACCAATACGTACTCACCTATGAGAGTGTAAGATAATGAAGAGACCAGACCCTATGAACACTCTAATGAAGGTATTGAGCTTAACACACTTAATACTAATGATGTGAGAAATCATCTAATGAGCTATGATGTCCTCATACTAGAAGCCAGCTTCCATGACGTATGAGATGAATGAAATGGAACTTTATACTGAGCACCGATAGACTAGCTATGAGCGGTGATGCCTTCTTTTGGGAAGGACGAAGGTTCACGTAACTCTCATGAGATGAGACTGTCCGGCTTGCCGGGTATGGGTCTCCTTATATCTCTTAGTCTTCGAACCAATAATGCCAATATAGGGATCTGGCGGGGTTAATTTCCCATGTACGCTAGCATGTTATTGGATCACTTTGGCCGGTGATTCCACCTCTTTTCGGTGTGGGGGAGACACTGGATTTCATGATGCTCACATGATCTATGTCGGTTAAAGTTAAAGTTCCCAATGAATGAATGAGGTCAGCCTCAAATGATGCACATAATGAAATGAATAATACCAAAGGTGTTAGGATAGGATAATCAAAGGTGAGTTAGATTCAAGTAATCACATTAGGTCATTCTTGGTCATTGCACAACGAACCTAATGAAAGTCTTAAACCACATCCTAGGTATAGGTGGTGGTTACACTGGCCTATGAATGAAATGAAATGAAGTACGTATGAATGAATGAGGTAGACTCTGTGTCTGCTAATGAAGATTCCCTAGTTGAGGTCCCATCTGTTGAGCTCTTATTTCTGGGATGTCTTAATGTCAAGTCCATGATTCCAAGGTCTCATGGCATATGAATGAATGATATGAAAGAAGTTATGTGCACATGCAAAATATACTGTATGCTATATGATATGTGCTATGTGTAAATGTCATGTACTGTGTGCAAATGTGAAAAGTATGATGAGGTATGTTATTCTCATGGCATCACTTTCCTATTCCAAATCTGGAAAGCTCACTGACTTTCCTAATCCAAATTGGAAAGCTCATTCACTTTCCTAATACAAATTTGGAAACTTTCCTAATCCAAATTTGGCAAGTATACTGACTTGACTTCCAAAAATCACGTTGTTAGGAAAGAGCTATTATTTCTCATGCATGTCCTTGGTGTGTGCTTGCATATACCCATACTTAGTACAAGTGTGTACTAACCCTATACAAACTCTACCATTTTAGGTGCAGGCACAGGTGGACGATAGAGCTACAGTATCATCGTTGCAGT